>JAOBYG010093322.1:0-17151 GCA_025403545.1 Epizoanthus stellaris
GTTTCATAACTACGAATAGCTTCATTTCTACTAACAGCACATACCGCTTCATATTCAGGATGCTCGAGAACTTGTTCACACTCGGGACATTTGCAGCGAAGCTCCTCTTCCTCGTTCATCCAGCGGGTCAAGCATCTCAAGTGTGCACTTCGTGAGGAACAGCAACGGAGTACAACTCCAGGAGGCTCGTTTCCACAGATGAAACACTTTATGCATGTGTCTCCAAAGAACTCCTTATGGAGGGAAGTTGATTTTCTACAGTATGGGCAGCTTGTCTTTTTTTCCCTGATACTTGGCCGGCGATCCATGTATCAATACATTTTCTGTGAACATAGCCATTGCAGCAAGGCAATTTTGAAGCCTTTGTATCATCCTCTGCATGATGAGGGTTAAAGCATACTATGCAAATCTCCTCATCTTCCTCTGCTGGAGGGTTGGGGTTTTCTATAATAAGTAATCTTTATATTAATAAAAAAGAGTTAAAATATAATTAATAAGAGAATGTATTTTTACCTTGAGCAGGCAACTCGGGAGGGTTTATTCCAGCTTCTGCAGGCAACTCGGGAGGGTCTACTATTTCCACAACAACTCTCACTTCTTCTTCTTCATCTTCGGTTGAGGAAGAGGAAGAGGAATCGTCAGAATTATCAGTAATGGAGGACTTAAGACTTCCAATAGTCGTGGCTAAGTTATCCAAAAGAAGAGAGAGTTGTTGTTTTTTCTTAGTTTTTCTTCTACGAATTCTTCCTTCTGCTGTTAAAGGCATGATGTGGCGATATGAAAAGGAAAATCATGGAGTTTTTTCTTAAAATAGGAGCCTTTTTAGTTACCAGACCTCCTTTTTAGTTACCAGTCTCTTAAGAGGATAGGGGACCCCTCCCCCCCTCCTCCCCCTTTGGTAATAGGATATGAGACTATTTTGAGCCTTTTTTTGTGTCTGTAAGGAGATAAAAACCGAGGATTTGAGACATCAGGTCACAATATTGTCGCAGAAGTACACAGAAGAGCATAAAGGAAACTTAAATTTGCAAAGAAAGAAGGATGTCTCAATCTCAGGACGTTGAAGTAAGTATATAATATATTTTCTACAGCGTTTTACTACTAGATTAATAATATATTTATTTTATTTCACAGACTGGATACGCTGATATGCCTACTCTCATTGAAGATACGAGGAAGACATCGGCGACCTTTGTCAAACCTTCAGGCAAAACATCACGCAAAAACAGTGCAGCTTCCGGAACTGTCGCAAACGAGGTATACCATTTATGTTTTTATTATTATTATTATTATTATTTTACTTCTAGATTTATTATACTTATGTTATTTGTAATTTAATTAAAGGATTCCACATATGTGTCTCCAAGTACAAAGAGACTGGCCGCCGCTACTAGTAAACTAAATGCAGGAGGTACGGTTTATGCACGACAAGTATCAGCACAACAGCGTAAGAAACAACCTGTATCTGCTGCTGCGGCCAAAGACCATCCTGAGGAGGAAGAAGAGGAAGAAGAAGAAGAAGAAGAAGAAGAATCAGCTGAGGAAGGCCAGGTTTCCGACGGAAAACAATCTGAGAGTGAGGAGGAAGAAGAGCTCATGGAGGCTGTTGAAATATCTCCTAAGGGACGTAAGCGTGTGAGGCCTGCCAAACCTTCTAAACCTCTGGAAGAGGAAGAAGAAGAAGAAGAAGACACTGCAGAGGATTCAGATGAGGTATGTTTTAAATCATTTATGAATAAATTATTTTTTTAATAGATGGATTAAAATATAATTTTTATTTTAGGAACTTACATCTGAAATGTTGAATGCCAGAACCGTCGAAGAGGCGGCTGTTCAGTGGAGCGATTTGTCAGAAGGGGCCTGGTATCACATAATTCGTAGAGACTTAAAGGATACTGCTAATGGAGAATCTTATCTTCTAGTAATTAAAAGACATAAGTCTGACGTGAAGTTTAAGATCTTTACAAGTGAAAAGATGACAGATGCCCTGTTGTCAAATCCCAGGGCAGATTATTTTAAATGTGAGGGGCAGAAGCCCTTGAAATCCAATTCTTCCCAGGTCTATAACGCCTTTTCTCTTTCGGATTCCTCAAAGAAACTGGGCAAGATCCCTATTGAGATAAAGCGTAGACTTAACAGGGAGAATTCTCTTAGCATTGAAAAGGAGAATGCCAAGAAGGGGGGCCGTGCTGCAGTGATGCATCCGTCTAATAGGAAAAGGTCTCGCCGTTAATCGGCAGGCTGTAGGTATATTTTAACATATTTTTTAAAAAAGAAATATGAAAGAATTATGAAATACCATTTATATTTTTCTATTAGGATGCTTATTTTACGTGGCAAGAAGAACATGATGATGGTCTTTATTATGTGTATTGTAAAGAATGAAAAAAAAATTATTCTTTATTTTTCAGATTAATGCTAAGCGTTTTATTCCAATTACCGATGAAGATATTAACGAAGATATCTTATTTCTTACCATTAAACTAAGAGATTTTTAATTAAAAAAATTTTTGTTTTCAGCGCAGACACATGGAATTTTCTAACGATTTTTTCAGAAAATTAAGAATAGGTGGAGATAATTCTAGATATAAGGAATTTAAATTCCTATTGAAGTAATAAAAAAATTTATTTTTCACATAGGATTGGGAAAAGAAAGATACACAATGTAAGATAATTAATTTTTTATTTGGATCTCGAGATGATGCCTATCGGTAATAGAGAATAATTTTCTATTTTCAGATACGGTTATTCTTGAGAAACATGGAAATAGAATTTGCTAGACATTATAATAATTGTAGAAAAAGTAGATTACTTATGAGGGATCATCTTCATGATATGTATGAAGGTTGTAAATGTCAAGGTTACAAAACATATATGTCATACTTTCCTTTTCTTTAAAATAATTTTTATTTTCAGATATTATCATTGTTGAGAGAGATGGAAGTGAAATTTGCTAAATGTTATAATAAAACTAGTATGAAAGGAAGATTACGTATGGGGTATTGGCTTCAAGATATGTTTGAAGGATGTAGTTCTCGAGGTTACAACCATTTTGTATCGTACCGTTTTAAAAATTCTTTTTCGTTTTCAGAAAATTCGATGGTATAATTTTCTTCACAAATACACTGGTTGTGATAGTTCTGGAAAATGGTTTGTGGAAGAAGGGTACATTATTAATAGTAAATTTTTATAATTTTACTTTTAGATACTTGACAAGGGGAATCTCTTATGGCTCCAGAATTTAAAAAAGAATTTCGGTAAAAGATATATTGCTGCAAATCAAATTGGTAGATTTAATATGAGACTCTTCGTTACAAAGGCATTACCTATGCTCATTAGGTATACGGATGAAAGTCAATCTTTACCTTTCTGATTTTTCTTATAGATTGCGAGGAGGGAACCTCGTCAGCTTCCTAGTATAAATGTAACTTTAGGAGAGTATGATTTTTCAGGAGAGAATTTTGCGAATTTTTTAGAAACTCAGTTTAGGGATAATGATCAAGTTAGAGGACGTGCTATGGCTTTGATTATATTTGACAGTGCTAGAGCAAAGGGTCTTGATCTTACATTAACCAAGGATGATTTTCAAGGCTCTTTTAGACCTTCGCTAAAAGTAGATTGTGATTTATGTAACAGTACAAATTTGTTTAATTTTTATGCAAATAAACCCTCTATAATTAATTTATGTTTACTTTGTTTTATAAATTATTTTAATTTAGATTGAAGATTGAGCTTGTGAAGTCTGGGAATCTATGTTCACAGGAAAGAAGATATTTTTGTATAAGAAGCATTAACTAGAGATTTTTATGATTTACAGATTGCTGCCGTATTATTTGTTTCAACATTGTTGGCACAAGCAAAAGTGAAAGAAGCCATAGGATGTGAACTTGTTTCTCAGACTGACAAAGTGAAAGGTTTTCGTTACGTTTCTCGATTTGAGAATGTTGAAGATCCTGGCCTATTGTACTTTGACGATAAAGATATTTTTGAAACTAGCTGGGATAGTTGGGGTAGATTTTACAAAGAATGTAGTAAGTTTTTCAAGGAAGATTTTGGTAGTTTTTTTATCGTTCCGCATAATGAATCTCTAAAGAGATTAAAGTTTATTGAACAATGCATAGTTAAATATAAGAGATACCTTCTTGCTAAAGGTATTATAGCCTACAACATACCAAAAATAATAATAAATTAATTTTTTATTTTCAAGGAATTGATTTGGTATCGTGGTGAAACGAGAAAAACCGGCAGTCCAAAAGATTTTTGGCAGGATGTATTGGTTTATATGAAATCAAACCCTGATTACGATCCCACTATTGGGAGAAAACTTAGAAATGAAGGTTGGAAAGGATATGTTGATGAGAATTTTGGTATGAAGTAGTAGTAATAAAATTAATTTTTTATTTTAAGGAATTTATTTGGATCGTGGTGAAACCCGGATGTATTGATTTATACGAAATCAAGCCCTGATTACGATAGTAGGAATTATTTTATTTTTTTATTTTTATAGGAGGAAATGGTATGGTATTATTACGGGGATCCAAGAAGCATAACAAAAGGGTCAAAATCTGATCTTAATGAAATTATTGTTTTATAGGAGATATGGTTTTGTTCGGGGGAAATGATACGCATTCCTCGTGTGAGTCAATCATTAGCAGACATCTTGGATCCTGAAATGCTTGCCCAATTTGATAACATAGGCTTAGAGGCTCATAATGTATTCATTTAATAATGTATTCCATTTGCATGAAAAATTGTAAACCTTAATTGTAGACAAATCCTATGCTTTCATAGGTCAGTGAAATGTGTAATAAAATATCGTGAATAATCAAAAGAGTTCTCTTTATTTATTTATCTATATAGAGCCTACTACTCGAACATTTGGGGATAAACCTAGATACAGGAGATGCTTCATTAGAGTGGATGGATGGGGATATTCCTTTTGAAGATTCCTTCTTGGAAGAGAAAGATTACGATGAGTATTTGTATCAATTACTTGATCAGGGGAGGTCTGGAAATCGAGTTTCTGACGAAACTAGTATACTTTTAGATGAGGTGTTGGAGGAAATCCGACGGGAAGGGAATATTTCATCCTTAGTAAATCAACATGGAGGGGGTGGTGAAGTGGATCATATGCTATACAGGGTGGTGAGCGAAAAATACCGGCGCAAGTTTAATACACATGTATCTGATTACGAAGTGAAGGTGGATTATGATTTACGCATGCCTAAGGGGGAACGTGTTGTTGGTGTGAACGAAGCTATAGCTCACGTGCATGACATGATGGAACAAGTTATAGATCGTATTTTGGCAAATGCTGCACCTCATGATCAGATACGTTTTGTATTGTACACCGATAAAATGAATTATAGGATTTCTTTACCATTTATGCCTCGCAGTGACTTTACCCTAGAGAGACTTATGAATGAAGTGAGCCGTGCATTCAATTCTAATCAGTCTATCGAACTAGACAGCATGTTAAAAATTAATCTTGTTCACACCATCATGCCTTTGGGAGGGGTAAGATTTCCAAGGATCACAAAGTCCAGAGGTGTTCGGGGAAAGGGGAAAGAAGAAGAAGCTACTCATCATTTTACACGTTACGAATCGCTACGTAGTAAACGATCAGTGGTACGTATTGAAAATAAGGATGAGATGTGTCTTGCCAGGGCATTGGCAGTGGGTCTTGAACTCTTAAAACATGGGATAGCCTCCAAAGAGTATAAATATATTCGAGGGAAAAGGGGTTATTATCGCCAGACTGAGGATGCTAAGAGATTGCACAAGAAAGCAGGGGTGCCCGAGGGGGAATGTTCTCTGCAGGATATTTCTACTTTTGAGAATTATTTGAACAGGGAATCGGTTTCCTCAACCCTTCCCGATTATAGGATAGTTGTATACAAGATCGAGAACGAGATGAGCATTATTTACGCAGGAAAGCATGCCAAGCAGACTATCACTCTTTTTTATGGAAGAGGTCACTATGATTTAATTAGTAATCCCAAGGGGTTTTTTAGTCTTGGTTACTATTGCGAGAGATGTCTAAAGGCGTACTCCACCAGAACGGGGCACCTCTGCAAGGATGTATGCCGGGCATGTAGACATCCTAATTGCCATTTTGAGGAACTCCAAGGGGAAGGTTCTGAAGTAAAAGGAGTCAAATGTTCGAAATGTTCACGTACTTTCAAAGACATGAAATGTTTCAACTTGCATCTTAAGAAAAGAGGGGTTCGGGTGAAGAAATCGACATGCGATGACTGTAAGAAATGCAAGACATGCTTCAAAGAGTATACCATAGGTAAAGAAGGTACTCATTTTTGTTACACTAAAAAATGTTACACTTGCAAGGAAATGGTATGCTACAATCATCTTTGTTACATGCAGAAGGAAAGCGAGGACATTTCGGAGAGATTGAAAAAACGTTCTCAGAATCCAAACTACCCAATTCGTTACGATCCTGATGATGAGGACGAAATTGATTTTTTATTTTTTGATTTTGAATGCACCCAGGAGACGGGCTTACACATTCCCAATTACCTAGTGTGCGAAAGTAACGAGGGGGATGTCAATATTTTTAAAGGGGGTGAGACGTGTAGAAAGTTTTGCAAGTGGCTTTTCAAACCGGACAGGAAACCTTCGATAGCAATTGCCCATAATTTCCAGGGCTATGACGGGTATTTCATTATGGACTACGCTATTGAGAATTCGTTGAAATGTCAACCAATCATGTCGGGAGGAAAGATCATGCAACTGATTGTGGGAAATATCATTTTCCTTGACAGCATGAATTTTCTTCGAGGGTCTCTTGCATCCCTCCCTAAAACATTTGGCCTGGCCGAATGTAAGGGATATTTCCCTCACTTTTTCAATACCCGAGCTCATCAGAAATATGTGGGACCTATGCCTCCTCAGGAGGCGTACGGTCCTGATTCCATGCCGGAATCGTCTCGAGAGAAATTCAAGCAGTGGTATGCCCTACATGCCGGGGACGAGTTTAACTTTAGTTATGAAATGGAAAAGTATTGTAGGCAGGATGTGACCATTCTGAAGGAGAGTTGTATGAAGTTTAGAGAAATGTTTATCAACATCTGTGGGGTGGATCCTCTAAGGGAATGCATCACCATAGCTTCGGCATGTGGCCTTGTTTATCGTACACGTTTCATTCAACCCCAAACCATTGGTCAGTTGCCTGTGGGAGGTTATCGGAACAGGGATTTGCAATCGTACGAGGCCCGTACTTGGTTGCATTTCATCGAGAAACAGTTGGGGAGGAAGCTTGTTACTGTTTTTTCTAGCCCCTCGGGGGAAATCCGATTGGGCATTTGGAAGGTGGACGGCTTCGACCCTTTAACGGACACCGTTTACGAATATCACGGATGTATTTTTCACGGGTGTAGGGAATGTTACAGGGATCGGGAAACTCGTAACCCTATCAATCATATGACCATGGGGGAGTTGTATGAGAAGACGTTAAGGAAACGGTTAAAATTGCAGCAGCTCGGGTATGAGGTGCATGAGATGTGGTCTCACGAGTGGCATAAATTTAAAGAAACGAGTGAAGAGGTTATGGAACATGTTGAGAGTATGGGAGTGCGTAAACCGATTTTGGAACGGGAAGGGTTTTACGGGGGGCGAGTGAATACCATGGGAATGTACTGCAACACGGAACTGCAGGGTGGAAAAATCCTGTACAAAGATGTCTGTTCCCTTTACCCTTTTGTCAACAACAAAGGACGTTACCCTCTGGGACATCCCGAGATCATTTGTGAGGATTTTAAACCCCTTTCCGAGTATTACGGACTTGTAAAGTTGAAAGTGTTTCCTCCTCGAGGACTTTTCATGCCCGTTTTACCCTACCGCACCTCGGGGAAGTTGATGTTTCCTCTTTGTCGTAAATGTGCAGACATTTTGAACGTGACGAGCTCATGCGATCATGACGATGAAGAGCGTGCTCTTATCGGGGTTTGGTCTTCGCCCGAATTGGAACTCGCTTTCTCGAAAGGGTATCGCGTTGGTGAGGTGTACGAAGTGTGGCATTATCCTCAGACCTCGACCGAACTGTTTTCGGAGTACGTGAAGACATTCATGAAACTCAAGGTGGAAGCTTCAGGATGGCCTCCGGACGTTCACACGGATGAGGAAAAGGACGCATTTATCCTAGCCTATGAGGAGCGCGAGGGTATCTTTCTGGATTCTGAACAGATCGAGTTCAATGCAGGTATGCGTAGCCTAGCTAAATTGATGTTGAATTCGTTCTGGGGAAAGTTTGCCCAAAGATCCAACCTGGGCACCGTAAAGTATTGCAACACGATCGATGAGTATTATTCCCTTTTACTGAACGATGAACTGATCGTGAAGGATGCCTATTTTGTCACGGAGGAGATGGTCTATGTGAACACGGTGAAACGAGACGAGTTTGACATTCCCATGCCTCATGCGAATGTCATTCTTGGTCTGTTTACCACTTCGCTGGCCCGCTGCGTGCTCTATAGGATCATCGATAAGCTTCCCGACCCTGAGCATCAGATCAAGTATTGTGACACGGACAGTGTCATTTATCATTTACCTGAGGGTGAGATTGATCCCATCCCTGTGGGAGGGTTTCCAGGGGATCTTACAGACGAATGTAAGCCTAACGATTACATTGTGGAGTTTGTCTCGGCAGGTCCAAAGAACTATGCCTATCGCACTCTTCTTGGGGAGCAAGTGTGCAAGGTGCGAGGGTTCTCCTTGAACTATCGTAATTCCAAAGTGATTAATTTTGAATCCATGTGTGATCTCGTGGTCAACAACAGAACCTCTGCAGAGCTGATCACCTACGACCCCAGTAAGATCGTTCGTGACGTGAAAGCGAAACAGATACGGAGTGTTCCTCAGGAGAGAGTATATAAATTGGGTTTCAATAAGAGGGTGATCAATCAGACAACCAAGATCACATACCCATACGGCTATTGATTGAAGGGTAAAAAAGAGGCTATGGGAAGTTTTTTTGCAAAATCTGGACCTCCCGGTTTTCAGTTTAGTCACATCCTGGATGATAACAAATATAACGTTTCGTGTTGCGGAGGGCATGTTCATGTGAGTTATCATGGCGAGGGGGAGGAAAGCGGAGAGGGAAGTTACGAAAAGAAACCTCAGGAGCGACGCTCCGAAGGCAGCGGCGGGTCGAGCGAAGCGGGTGAGGATGCCGTCGACGGGGGCGGCGCGGCGCATGGCGCGCGAGCTGAAAAAGCTCTATTACGACCCAAGTTCTGCTGCTGCTTTCGGAGGAGTCGAAAGACTGTTCAGAGCGGCTCGCAAGACGATTCCTACTCTCTCTCGGAGTCAGGTGCAGGAGTGGTTGCGGAGCCAAAACACGTATACTTTGCACAAAGCCACGAAACGTCCGTTTAAATTGCGCAAGGTTATTGTGAAGGGGATGGACGATCAGTGGCAGGCGGATCTTGTCGATATGCAAAGGCTACAGAAATGGAATTCGGGATGGCGCTATATGTTGATGGTGATCGACGTGTTGTCGAAGTATGCGTGGGTAAGACCTCTAAAAGATAAAGGGGGGTTGAGTTTAATCAAGGCGTTTCGTTCCATCTTTGATGAGGGGAGGAAACCTGATCTGTTGCAGACGGATGCGGGAAGCGAGTTTACGAATAGAAATTTTCAGGCTTTTCTCAAACACGAGGGGGTGATACATTTCGTGACCTATAACGAGACAAAAGCGCAGATTGCCGAACGGTTTAACAGGACCTTTAAGACCCGTTTAGAAAGGTATTTCACCTATGCTAGAACCAAAAAATATGTGGATGTGATTCCTAAGATAACGAAAGGGTATAATGGTAGCTATCATCGTAGCATAGGCATGGCTCCGAATCAGGTGACGGTTGCAAATTCTATGGACGTGTGGAGAAAACTGTATGGCTCTTTGGACAAGGTGAGGGGGATTGGAGAGTATAAAAGAGTTCAGGAGGATCTAAGCGTCGGAGATTTAGTTAGGATTTTGAGAAAGAAGGGGCTGTTCGAGAAAGGATACGCTCAGAGTTGGACGGACGAGTTATTCGAGGTTAATAGGGTATTGAAGGATCGGGTTCCTATACAGTATACGATTGAAGATTTACAAGGGGAAAAGATTTTAGGTACGTTTTACAATTCTGAATTACAAAGGGTGTCATTAGGATAGGTGAGAATGAGTTCATTTACTTTGATATCATCCAGTGATGAAATACTCACTTCTGGAGAGGTAAACACAAGCAGTGTTTGGAAATCTAAACCTGCTAATCGTTTAGAGTTCAAACCCTCGAGTGCGGCTTGGGAAGTGGCCTTGGAGAGTGTGGTATTTGAACTTCCCGATGAAAAGGCGAGTGATATGGATAGGTATGTGTACGTTTACCCTCATTCTCAGCCCGATAAGGGTTGGTTAAAGATCAATGTTTTGAAACTGTTACTGGAAAATTATCCGAGTGATGTATCCAAACAAGCCGATTATCCTTCGCGAGATATGTTTTGGAAATTGTTATCGGAAAAAATTGACGGATTGTTGGGGGAGGAGGTGATTACTAGATTAGAACCACCTCCTCCTGGGGTTCCCATACCTCCTGAGATGGTAGACGCAACTTTTCTGAGACAGCGTTTTGGAACGGAACTGATCATGGAAAAGAGTTTGATAGTAGCTATTGCAGGATATCCGGAGGATGGCGTGTATAACTCTTCATTTCCTCCTCCGAATACCTCTCAAGGTCCTTGGAACCCTCTCAAGAAGTATTTTAATTTTGGGTTTAAAAAGGACAATCCAAACCCTCCACCTCCAGGTATGGACTATAGTTTGGGAGTTAGTATACCTGACCATACCAAGAGTATGAAAGGTGTCTGGAAACTGTTCAGTCTACCTAGCAGAATCGTGATAGAATCAGATGTTGTAGATCCTATACCCGTATCGCTTGAACGTTCTGCACCCGTGTTGAAAATCCTACACTATCCTAAGATTCAAAAAATAATGCAGTATGATTTTCACAATCTCGAGTACAGAACGGTCAGCCGCGATTTTTTTAACGTGGTCAATTTTGCAATTCGTGCTCCAAACGGAGTGCCTTTAGGTGTAGATATAAAGGGAGTTAGCACAATTACTCTTCACTTTAGACGAAAATGAGTTCGGTATTCAACTCGGATTATGGGTTTTACCTCTACTCGGCTAGTGATGAAATATTACCGCCTGGTTTCGCGTTAAATTCAAATTCCAACTGGGAAACAGTATTGTTTCAAACAAAGGATTTTCAGGGAGAATGGGAAATGGCTTTGGCACATGCACATATTGACGTAACGGCAAACTCTGTCGAACACGTGATGAGGAGCGGAAACAATTTTGGTATTTCTAAAGCCAACATAATTTGGGTACAATCAAGTGCAGGGTGGAAATGTTTTGATATTTTTGATCGCTCAGTAGACTCTGGCAGTTTTCAAGAAACTTACAGTTTAACCAGCGCTCTTATTACTCGGCTAATAGGAGTGCTTGCACGTCAAGGCCTCCGTTACACATCCTCGCAAAAACTGTATGTGTACAATTCAAATAAAATGTACTTTCATGAGGATTTAATGAATGCTCTGGGGATTTCTATCGATAAATTAAAAAAAACAACTGTTTCAACTTATCCCAAAGAAGAATGGCTCCAAGTGCCTAATACAGTAGGCAAAGCATTTACCGTTCCAAACCCTATGAAGATTATCGAATTTGGATCCTCTGACGGTAATTCCTATGCCAGTGATAGTAGCGAAAATGATTTTCACAGCATTATGGTATACTGTAATATATGTGATCCTCATCCTGTAGGGAACGTAATGGCTGAGGTTTTAAGAGTCTTGTACGTTAAGGGTAAAGATTCAATAGACAAGGATATGCTTAATATGCAATACTATAAAGTGGGACTGATGCGTTTTAATACAGTGAAGTTTCAAATTCGTACAAATAGAGGGGATCTTTTACCTGTACATCCAGAAGCCATCTCCTCTCTTTCGGTGCACTTTCGTAAAATACGATAATAATCATGTTATGGTTTGCTTTGTTTTTCTTACAAATGTTAAATGCATACATATGGATGCATAGAGCCTCGGAAGGGGAAAAATACAAAGCAGGATGTTATGAAATGTATCCGTTTGGGTTTTTAAAACTGTTATGTGAAACATACACTTTCATTGGAGTGGGTCAATTCATGATGTTACTACACTTTATCAAAACGCATCAACTAAGTAAAGAAGAGAATCATGTTCTCTATACCATTTTAGTTAACAAGTATCCTCATTTCAAAATTTTATTATTTTCGAATATAAGTAGATTCGAAAGATATGTAAATTCATAAGTTAACTGAACACTGTACTGAAAGTATGGGGTTTACAGTCTATAGAGGAGGGTATCATCAAGGAGGTCATGGTTTCGGAGGATTATTTAAATCTTTAGCTAAGTCCGTAATGCCTTTGGCAAAAAAAGCTCTAATTGACACTGCTTCTGGAGCCCTACAAAGTGTTGCAGAAGGTTCTTCAATCAAAGATGCAATACTCGGAAGTGCAAAAAGTGCAGGCATGAATGCCTTTCAGCAAGGACGTCGCCAGATAATGGGAGGAGGAGGCGGCGGCGGCGGCGGAGGAGGAGCTCGTAGGGGGCGTAAGAGAAAAGGAGGAGGAGGCGCCGGCGGCGGAGGTAAACGTGCACGTGGAAGGAGTGCTGCTCCAAATAAAGGCCGTAAAAGAAGAAAAGGAGGCGGCGGCGGCGGTGGAGGAAGAAATAACTATATTTACTAGATAAACTACGGACTGAAAATCAGTTGCCGCAACGATCTCAGAAAGTAAGGATGTCCGTCCATCCTCAATCCCAACATGTTATTTCTACAGCGTATAACTATTCAGGAATACCTCCTACTAAAGTAGGAACTCTTGGAGTTCAATTTCAACAGTACAAGCCCGTCTCTACAGGCACTAATCCTATAGTCTTCAGGATTGGAGCATCAGATCAGTTCATTGACTTTTCAAAAAGTTACTTTGAACTGAAATGTTCAGCCAAGAACGATACAGGTGGAAATCTCGTAGAGGACGACATTGTGTTGACGAACAATGCATCCCACACCATGATTCGCGATTTTGCTCACAAGATGAACGACACCTCAGTTGTACCTCGAGATGGGGTTTATCATCAGAAAGCATATCTGAGTACCACTCTGGGAACAGAAAACGCTCAGCAGGAAACCAGCTATGGGGTATCTGCAGGATATCTGAAAGATACAGCAGGACAGTTAGATAAAGCAACAAAAGCAGACAATAAAGCTTTGGAAAGTCCGAGCAGGCAGAGACTGATTGCGGGTGCAACTTACATATTCAGGATGTACCCTGAAGTAGCCGTGTGGAAATCGGGACAGTTTTACCCTCCAGGCATTAAACACGATATCGAGTTGCATCTAAATGACAACAAGCTTATCTTCCAGTCTGTAAACAACAACGACACCAAGTACCGAGGAGTACTGACAGTGCTAGATTCTACCCTGTATGTGTGCAAGGTACAGCCGAGTCCTGCTGTAATCAGTGCTGTTGAAGCATCAAAGCATGGCAAACTTCTCCATATGCCTCTTGACTTCACCCTCTTCCATTCTGCAACTATTGATGCTGGCCTGCGTTCGAAAACGTTTTCGAACATTTTCAACGATGTTCTACCTAATGACCTGGTGATGGTCATGCTTGAACACGATGCCTTTGTTGGCAATTATAAAAAGAATACCTTCAACTACAAGCATTTCGCACTAAACACTGCGAAGCTGGATGTGAGCGGAAAAGAAGCACCCCGAGAGCTCCCTGATCAGGAAGGAGGCGCTGCCAGTTACCTAGGATTTCGACATCTGATGGACAGTGCAGGCTTCTCAAGTAACAAAGGTCCAGGCCAGTTACTGCAAGAGGCAGACTTTGCAGGAGGGTTTGCCATTTACCGTTGGGATTTAACCCCTGACGGTGCAGGCTCAAGTGAAGAGTTTCACATGTCTAAAGAAGGCCAAGTGAACATGACATTAACGTTCAACGGAAATCTGACAGTTCCCGTGCAAGTTTTGTTCTTTGGAACAAAAGACATTGTGCTGACCATTGATCCTCATAACAATGTAATCATGCCTCTGAACTAAGCAACGTCAATGCTCTGCAGAATAAGAAATGACAGATAAAAATAGTTAGGAATCATTAAAAATTATTCATATAAAAATAGTTAGGAATTATTAAAAATTATTTTAATCAAAAACGTTGTGGTGTGATGGCTGCTCTAACTACTGAGGGTATTAACCGAAGGGCCTTAAGCAATCCAGATCTAGCACCATTTTGGGGAGGTTGTATACCTGCAGATATAATTACGCGCCCTCCTCCTTCTTCTAAGAAAATATTCTATGTGGTGAATAATGAGCCCTCAAACGAGTCTGGAGGACATTGGTTGGGGTTTGGATTTCCTGATCCTAAAACAAGCGAATTTTTTGATAGTTATGGTTTTCCATCTACTCTGTATAATGGTGAGTGGGAAAAAGTTTTGAAAAGGCCTAAGATGATTAGAAACGAAAAAGATTTCCAGCAATTAACTTCCTCAGTGTGTGGGGATTACGCTCTGGGATACTGTCACTGGAGAGCTTCAGGAAAACCCTGGGAGAGCTGGTTACATCTGTTTGGAAATAATCGTAAATTAAACGATCTTAGGGTTAAACAATACGTTGATAACCATTTGCCAAAAGTGCATTCAAATGTTCAAATTGCTAAAACTTATCCTCAGAAGGCTAAAACACGCAGGGAGGTGCATGTGAAAATGTTTGATATATGGGATCCTTTTAAGTAAAGAACCATAGAAAAAGAACCGAGGCAGTATGGAGGATGCACGTTTCAGGAGTCCTAGTAATATTATTATTGCAGGGCCTAGTCAATCTGGCAAAACGGTTTTCCTCTACAAGATGCTGAACAATAAGGATAAAATATTTACTAAGAAACCTCGTAAGATCCTATACTGTTATGGAAGTGCATGGCAATCGATATTTGATAAAATGAAGAAAATTGGGGTGGAATTCCACAAGGGGATTCCTGATAAGCCTCTGGAACAAGTCTTTCCTAAGGACAAAAGGCCTGGAATACTTATTCTCGACGATTTAATGACGGATGTGAAAAAATCAGATTACGTGTCGGATGTCTTCACAAAAGGATCTCATCATCTAGACATTACAACGATTTTTCTTGCCCAGAGTCCTCTTATGGGAGGTAAAACAGGTAGAACGTGCGGTCAGAATAGTCACTATACTATTCTGTTTAACAATCCTCGGGACGGTTTGGGGATAAAAAATCTGTTAATGCAAGCTTTCCCTAAAGATTGGAAGGATGTGATGGATGTTTACGATCAGGTAACAGGCACTCCAGGACAGCCCTATGGATATCTCGTTGTGGATCATCATCAATTAACTGAGAATAGAGGGAGACTGCGTTCTAATATTTTTGATGAAGATGGTAAAGGATTCATGTACTGCCATGTTTTACCCTCACACGGGGATTGTAATTGTCCGATATATCCTGCAAGCTATTCCCAAGCTGCTCATAAATAGACACCTCAGTATCCTGCAAGCTGCTCAATATGGATCCCGATTTTGCAGCACTTAATAATTTAGGGGAGACTGATTTAGGAGAACCTTCGAACCTATATGATGAATTTATGGGAGGAGGTCAATACCCACGAGCCGTGACAGGTTACATAGGAAATCCTTTAGTTTACAGTCCAAATAATTATCAATTTATGGTTATGAATATGGATAATCATATATACGGAAAGTGGATGACGTCCGTTAACGAAGAGAATAATGGAGACATGCAAGCTAGAATAGAGGGAGGTCCTGACATATATTGGGAGGCTCATGTGAACGCCCAAAAGTTAAAAAACAAATTTGCAGCAAAAGCAGCAGCACAAGCATCCTCTTCCAAAGGAGGGAAAGGAAAAGGAAAAGGGTCAAAAAAAGGAAAAGGTCCTAAAAAAGGAGGAGGAGGCGGCGGCGGTGGTGGTGGCGATGGAGGTGGCGGCGGTGGTGGAGGAGGTAGAGGGAGACTAACTAAAAAAAGACTCGATAACATGCGCAAAAAAAGAAAAAGACTTTTGAAAAATGTTTCCTCAGGACTTCGAGTGGAGCGTACTCGCGATAGTTATAGAAGAGATCCTACCATGCCTCCTGTAGGTTATGAAACGTGGGGGGATCTTCCTACTCAATTTAACCAAGCGCCTACTACTGCTACAGAAACGCGTACTCTTACTCTGACCTACAAAAGAGGAAGGCCTCGTGTTATGCGTCATAGTACTAAGGTGACTCCAACTACGAGCAGAGATGCCTCCTAAGCCTGTGAAATCTACTCTACAAACAAAGAACGTACCTTCCGTTCCTAAAAAGAAGGAAGTAAATCCCTTCAACTTTTTTCAACCCTTCTACGATGAAACATCGGTTTCTGCAGATAAGGATTGGCCTGTCTGGGCTAGAAATATGGCTTTAGCAAAGGTATAAATCTTGGATAATTATAGAAACACTTTCATTTTGAGTTAGATACAAGAATGAAGCAAGTAAAAAATCGTCAAGCTGGGGTATTCCTAACAAAGTTAAAAAAGGCTAGCACTAAAAGAGCTCGTCAGTCTGTGGTGAGAAAGGCGACCGCAAAGGACATCCGTGCGATATCTAACGTGATACACAACATAAATAAAGGAAACGTGAAACTTTCATCTGCAAACTACAATAGACTGAGGCGCAACAAAGAGGTGCTGAAAAGCTTTTCAAAACCTATAAGTTCATTTTCCATCCGAAAACGTAAAAGAGCTCTCAATCAGCACGGAGGTAACATACTGAAAGATATCCTGGGAGTAGTTCCTGCAATATTATCTTTGATAGGTCTAGCCTAGAGTATGGCTACAAGAATGGCTCTTGTTCCTATGGACCGGATGGCTGAACTCGAAGGATCTTCTCTTAATATCAATCCGATATTAAGAAGGATTGTTGATACTCGGCAAACCCTTAACAAGATGAAAAAAAACAAAACCCTGACCTCCCAACGCAAACAACAGATAGCGAACTATCTGAACAGGCAGATACTGGAATTACAAGATTCTTATAAGGGGGAAGGACATCCTCAAGTACACAT
>JAOBYG010093323.1:0-11323 GCA_025403545.1 Epizoanthus stellaris
TGGAAAGGTTTACATCAAGCTACTGGCTGTTGATTAGATACTGGAAGAGGTTGTTTTTGAAGGCTTTCAATGTATTCAACTCGGTAACAATTGATGGAAGGGAGTTCCATTGTTTAGGACCTTGAAATAGAATGGTGTGTTTCTTAATGTTTGTATGACAGAAATGAGTTCTGTAATGTGCTGCGTTTCTTGTGTCATAATTGTGATAGTCTTTGTTTGTTTGGAACATTTTGAGAAAATGTGGTGGTAGCAAACGATTATGATATGAAAACATAAATTGGGCCGTGTGAAATGCTGCAATACTAAATACATCTAGGACTTTAAGTTTACGAAAACGTGGAGCGGAATGTGTGGTATATTTTGCAGTTAAATGTACAAAAACACATTGCTAGAATGCAGCGAAGAACAATGATGGGACAGTTAAGGGCTTGCGAAAGTACCTGCTCAATACTGTTCAGGTACAGTACTTCCTAATTCGTGTTTTCAGTACATTAGCAGTTCACTGATCACAGGTTTCCGCACCTGTAACAAGTTTTCATCTGTAAATCTGTACCATTTACATGTAAGGCAGGGAATTTGACAAAATTAGGGTACTGCAAGAGGGTACATACCTGTAATAAATATAATTATATGACAAATGGAAAAAGATTGGGGGCTCCAACATACAAACTTTTGCAGGAGAATAAAAATGACAACACAGCCTTCAGTTGCACTTTAGCGAAACCATGAAGATTGCCATGAAGGATCAAGGTGCAAGAACCAAGGTTATGGCAGCTCAAAGAGGCCACTGACAGATCCGAAGGCAATAGAGGCATTTGAGAATGCTTTCAAGAAAACCACCATCTACAGACATGCTGCAGATGATTTAACTGTAAGTAAATGAGACTTGTCGTGTATTTTAGCATTACCAATTAGTATATTCCTCAAGAAGTTGTATTGGGACTAGTCTACATGTCCCAGGGAGAGGATACTTTGATATCTTGGGTTCAACATTTTGCCCAGTATTCTTTGGGTCGTGACATTGACACCAGTATTCTTCTATTCTTAGTTCTAGTTTTGTCCGTGGGTATTTTGGGGGTATTAATTTATGACTTCATTCGCATCTCTCCATCACATTCATAGGGGCCATTTAATCGAGTAAATATGGTACCACCCCCACCCCCCACCCCCCGAGCTAATGTAGTTGCACCAACTCATACATGTGGCAACTCAAAATGTTCTTTTGCAAAACAAATTGTGGCATTTGACTCAAAAAAAATTTCTTCTGACAAACAAAGTAAACTCTCCCCATTTAATTCTTAGTGTCGGGACACCTACTGGATTGAAGCCTTCCACACAGTGATCCTGGTGTATGCCCCAAAAAGGATTCATTTGGGGGGTGAGTCCTATAATATGCGAGTGAAGCTGGCAGCACTTGCTGGGTATGTTTTGTCTGTCACTGTTCTCCATAACGCTAACCCTCCCCCCTCCCAACCACTGTTATTTTTCTCCTGTCATTGTGCCCTTAATCCTATTCCCCAGTTACTGTGCTCCTTGTTACTGATTCCCAGTTGTTGTACTCATCACAACCCTCTGTCGCCAAGACTGTGTGTGTGCCCCCGTCTCCTGCAATCTACTATTTATTGTGAATTTTATCCTGAATTGTGACAATCCGAAATTTACACTTTTTAGCTGCTCGCTTTATGAATTTTTCCAACATTTGCTGTATACATTCATCCATCCTTAGTCGAGATATGGTTATTTTTAGTTGTTGTTATTTATGACAGAGCTGAGCCTTGTGTTAGTAGACACACCAACAAAATCCAACGCAATAAAAAGCTGACCGGTAGTGTCTCAAATCTTCCAATATTTTCACCAAGGAGACTTCAGACATTGGAGACAATGACGTTATCTGAAGTCCTCCGATAAGAGACTCTTCATTTTGCAAGTGCATACATTAGACATGATCAGTAGAAAGTCCACCTAAAATTATCACACATTTTGACCTTTTGTCATGCTATCATAAAAGGACTTCGGTCACGTCTCTATTTGGGTACTTACTCAATAATATAGACGTTTTTAAATTTATACAATTCCAGAACCACCACGTACAAACGAGTCCACATTTGCCTTGCCAACCCTTGAGGAACTGGAACAAAGGGCTGAACCTGTTACTGTGTTTGGGAGACTGGCCACTGATGACCCCCTTTCCCCAGTACTTCGACCAACTCTGGAGACTTCAGCCAATAACCCAACACCTTCCCCACCCAACACAGAGCCAAAGCCAGATGTGCATCACTGTAGCTAATGTCTGCAGTCACCCTGTGTGGTTGGAAGTGTGACAAGATCAGCAGGACCTGAAAAGGCCAATAAACACTGCAAGCGCTACCCTGAATAATGGAAATTTTATACAATTTTGAACCGGGCTGGATTATGGACCAACCCAACATACTTCATTCGAAAACAGGAGTTGGGTTACTACATTGATGAGGTCTACGAGGTGATGCCAGAGTGTGTTGTCAGGGATGTGAGGGGCAGGTGGCTAAACCCACCACACATCTCTTATGTTGGACATAGGATAAAACTCATGTGTCATGCAAACAGTTTTGTATTTGTTTATTAATAATTCTGTTATTTACAGGTGCACAATTTACAAATGTATACACTTTTTTACAAAATCTAGCTTTACAGTGAGGTTTTTATACACTATAACTAATTCATTTTTGTCTGCTACTTTGTAAGGAAAAAAACTTGTCCCAAATTGTTCCTCTAAACTTATCCCCATCAACTGACAAAGTATGAACAAAATCGATTTTTTTAAATCGTGGCTACCTTTTTGAAATTTTCTTCGATTCTTACTGACATTCACTCTTAAAAGACTCAAATTGGGATAGTTACAAAAAAGGCTAATTTCGTACCCTGAACTATTTATTATGTTTTCTCATTTATTATTAATATTTAATTAAAAATCAGACCCATTTTAGATATTTTATGAACTTGCATCATATTATTTCTGATAATTGATTACATGTAATTGACACAGTAACAACTTTTGGTGACATCTCAAGGCCCGCATACCAAAATCCTGGTATTATGGTTTAATGTTAAAATTAACATTCATGGTCACATTCAATTCTAATAACAACAGTTGGCAGCAGAATTTGAAGTGTATGCTGTCACACCATTTGACCTCTATGTTGGACGTACAAAAAGGATGTTCTGACTGTAAATAGAGAATTTGATTGTATACTATTAAACCAATTCATTTTTAATAGAAGACGTTCATGCCAAAATGACCACCACAACTTATTCAACGTGTCTCATTCCAATGACACCTCTGCCTCAACTTCTGCTATCCGGCCGTTTACAAAGTCCACTGTAATCAATAATTTGCAACACAAGATTCTTTCATCAATAACTTTTTATGCCAACACCGCTTCTTTGGATATCAAATTAACAGTTGTAAGAATTTTTGCCGTGTAAAATAAAATAAAGATGAAGTTGAAGTTGAACTCAACTTGGAGAAATGTCACAACAATATGAAGTCTCAGAGTCATGAAGGAGCTCTGGACCAATGAATCACCGTGATACTGTCAGCCAAATATTGAAGAGATTTCAGAAAGCCCAAATTGAAGAATATTGGACGTAAAGTAGATAATCACTCGAGCTATTGCATTGGATACAGACCCTGATTATGGAGGCCCGTTCTAGTCAAAATTGAACAATTTCTTATCATACAGGTATGCCACTTTATTTCCATGTGGTAATATATGTATTCTGTATATTGAATTGTTTCAATCATTGTATTATTTTTACACACTTACTGATTAAGTTTTGTGATACTTGTATGTGGTGAATTATTTTTTGTACTGTCTGCGACTTATTTTTTGGTACTGTCTGGTAATTATTTTTGGTGACTGCAATTATTCTTGGTACTGTCTACGGATTATTTTTGGAACTGTTTGCGAATTATTTTCTGGTTCTGTGATGCACTGCATGCCTGTGCCATGCATAGCTTTTGTGTGAAGACTGGATTGAGTTCAGTTCTTCCCACCATTTGGCACAAAACATGGAGGAATCTGCGCAAGCTCTAACTGCTCGTATAGATCGCAATGCTGTAAAAGAAATTGATGTAATAACACAAATGGATTGTCCATTAACTCTGCTAGTAATTTGTCATCCTAAAGCTCCACTAGTAACCAATCAAGCTCCACAAGTACAGGAGGCATTTGTGATCAATCCCGGGATCAATCAAATACAAGTGTATCTGCAGTTCGACCTATCTTATAGAGACTTTGCAGTTCGAGAAACTGGACTGCACTTACTGAGTTAAGGAGATTCCCTACTCTGTCAAGTTCAACTAGTGGTGTCAGCCACAGTGGATCTGGAAGGACTGGCAATGTTGGTAGGCAATAGATAAATTTTAGCAAGAAATTTCACTAAGGGTGACTACGGGACCAGGCAGCTCCTCTTGGTCATATCAGGCCTTTGTTGTTTTTATATTATGTAGCACAACTTCAAGAAAATCAGGAACAATATCGAGAAGAGCAAGGTAGCTGGTTTCCCAAGATGTCTTACAGTCAATGGAAAACAGATCCTGTGGAAGCATATCAAAGTGGCATTTGACTTTGACCAAGGATACACAAGCATAAATGTCAACAACATCTGCAAGAATGCCTTCCTTGCTATCAGAAATGGAATATTATCTGCGGTACACAGTTTAGCAGATAATGAATTTCTGCACATTTCGTTTGGAATGTTTTTCATTGTTCTTTATACAATGGTTGGGTTCCATTTAAGTGATTTGTATAAGAGTATATATCAGTTAAGTTATTCATTTTGTGTTCACTTCGGTCTCGACTACTGTACGGATGACAACAAAACACATTGGGCTTTTCTTAAACGTATGTTAATTTTAAAAAACTTTGATTTTTTAGTGCGGGATTATGGGCACCTCAGTGCAATGTGCAGACGAAACGTGGAGCCACCACGATCCAACTCGCAACGCAGCTGACTAGCCGAGTTGATAACTTGGACAATGCTATCGAGTGCCAGGAGTCTCGGTCTGATGTCGAAGCTGAGTACAATTTGCTTTCTTTAATTAATACTTGTGTGACTGGAGAATTTACAATTGAGAGTAGCTGTGAAAGTGTTGCAGGAAGATTAAACAAATCTGTATATTTTTGGGCCACTTATTTGCAGGCTCCAGATTTTGTTGTTAATATTATTACTGAGGGTTACAGGCTGCCATTTGGCCAATATCCCTCGCCATGTTTTCTAGTCAACAACAAATCATCTCTCAAGCACCCACAATTCGTAGAGCAAGCAATTTTAAAGCTATTGTCTGATGGATGTATCGAAGAGCACAGCGATCCACCATTCTATGTCAACCCTGTTACTGTAGCAGAAGGCAAAAAGCTTCATTTGATAATTAATTTAAGACACGTTAATCAATGTTTAATTCTACCAAAATTTAAGTACAAAGACCTGCGTTCTATAGTGGAAGTCCTTGACGAGGGCCATTGGTTTTTTACCTGGGACCTCAAGTCCGGTTACCACCATGTTAGCATTTATCTTGGCCATCAAAAGTACCTTGGTTTTGCCTGGTATTTCGTCGGAGTGCTTAGATATTTTACTTTTAAAGTTCTACCATTTGGACTTAGCAGTGCTTGTTTTTGCTTTACAAAAATGTTTCGCCCTTTAGTTAGGCGTTGGCGCTCCATGGGTCACATCAGTTTCGTGTATCTCGATGATGGCTTCGGCAGCCAGCCAGATAAGTGTTCTGCCCAGGCAGCGAGTGTTATTCAGCGCAAAGATCTTCACGCTTCTGGTGTCGTAGTAAACGAGCAAAAATCGCATTGGCCGCCTAGGCAAGTGGGTGAGTGGCTAGGCTTCGTTATAAACACTATCTTGATGCAGTTTCAAGTTCCAGAAAACAAAGTCGCAAAGCTTAAAACAGAGCTAAACTCCGCTATTCAAGACTGTTTTATTACGTTTAGAAATTTGGCTAGGATAGCTGGATTTGTCAATTCAATGTCTCTCGCAGTTGAACCAATTTCTCGACTCCTTACTAGACAAATGTACTTTGCCAGCGTGGGATCATTCGTTGCTTATTTCTCCGAGTTTGCTAGAAGAGTTAAATGTTTGGAATCTGAATATAGATTGCTTTAACGTTTACTCTATAAGACCGCCTCTTGCTTCGTCTGTAGCGATATTTACCGACGCAAGTGACGTAGCATTCGGAGGATTTTCTGCCTGTTTAGATGTATCGTCTGTCTGCGGCATGTGGACATCGGACGATTCGGGCAAAAGTTCTACTTATCGAAAGCTTAAAGCAATTTATTATGTGTTAGTATCCTATGTTCATTAGCTGCAGAACAAGAAAGTCACAGTTTTCACCGACAACCAGAATGCCGCTAGGATAGTTTTAGTTGGAAGTCCCAAGCCTCACCTCCACGCATTGGCTTTAGACATTTTGCAACTTTGCTTAAATAAGTACATAGTCCTAGATACGCAGTGTATTCCGCGATCTGAAAACGGAAGAGCTGACCTTCTCAGTAGATACGTTGACAAAAACGATTGGTCGGTCAATCCTGCAGTCTAGAGGGTAATTAATGCCAAATGGGCCCTCACACCATTGACAGATTTGCTTCCTACTATAATGCTTAGCTTCTTAGATTTACTTTAAAATTCGCATCGCCAGGTAGCTGCGGAGTAGACGCGTTGGCGCAAGATTGGAGCAATGAAAACAACTGGGTTTTCCCACAAGTATCATTAGTAGTTCAGTCAGTCAGAAAACTCGAAGCTTGTTGCGGGTTTGGGACTCTTATTGTTCTCGAGTGGTCTTCGGCGTTCTTTCGGCCATTTTTGCGTGCCACGCCCTCCCGGTTTAAGAGTTTCGTTAAGGATGTTTTTGTGCTCCCCGAGATTGATGATCTTCTGCTGGAAGGCCCAGGTCAAAAGGAGATCTATAAGACTAGGCCGTCCGTATTTAGCGCATGTCCAAAATTTAAGATGCTAGCCTTGAGAACTGAATTTTGGCAACCAAGGTAGTTTTCTCGTTTACGGTTTGTGCGTTCGTGTAAGAGTTTTACACGCTTTCTGCTCTATTGTCATTTAGGTGTGTATTTCGCTGTTTGCAAGTGGTGCTATTAGCACTATTTAGGTGCGAGTTACGCTGTTTGCGTGTGGTGGCATTAGCGCACATTTGACACTATCTTGGCGCTGTCACCATTTAGGTGTGTAAATTGAAAGATTACACCATTTTAGGTGCATGTTACGCTGTTTGCGTGTGGTGCCATTAGCGCACATTGCCACTATTTTAGCCCTGTCACCACTTAGGTGTGTAAATCGAAGGATTACACCATTTTAGGTGTATGTTACGCTGTTTGTGTGTGGCGCCATTAGCGCACATTGCCACTATTTTGGCCCTGTCACCACTTAGGTGTGTAAATTGGAAGATTACACCATTTTAGGTGCATGTTACGCTGTTTGCATGTCGTACCATTAGCGCACAATTGCCACTGTTCTGGCCCCGTCACCAATTAGGTGTGTAAATTGAGATATTACGCTGTTTGTGTGTTGAGCCATTAGCGCATATTTGCCACTATTTTGGCCTTGTCACAAATTAGAGATGACACCATTTTAAGCATGTGTTACGTTGTTTGCGTGAGGTGCCATTAGCTCACATTTGCCACTGTTCTGGCCATGTCACCATTTAGGTGCGTGAATTGAGATATTACGTTGTCTGCGTGTGGCGCCACTAGCGCACATATAATTGTATGGGTTTTTGGTTATTTGATGTTGGTATACACATATCATTTTTGTCTTGCATTAACTGCAGGTTCCTTTTGATTTCAGACGTTTTGCATGCCGGCATCTGGCAGGATGCTCATTCCTTAAAGATCCATCTCTTCATTCCTTAATGCCAGACCTTCTCGAGCTTCAGCTGGAGTCCAAGGCTACCCTCCACCCTGCAGAAGTATAACAACGGTTGGTCAAGATGGCACAAATGGGCTTTGTCCAAGATTGGGGTAACCGTTATCCCGGCGAAACCTCTCCACATCGCGATATTCATCACTGAACTGTGTCAAACCGCTGTCGCCAAGGGAACGGGAAGTTCGTCAATTGAAGGAGTGGTGTACAGCATCAGATGGGGTCACAGATTAGCAGATTTAGAACACTGCCCCACCGATCACCCTCTGGTCAAGTCTTCCCTCGAAGGCGCCAAAAGAAAGCTGGCGCGACCCATCCATCCGAAGGAGCCACTTACCATTGACTTGATGCATACGATTCCTGAACATTATAACTCTAGCAATTCCTTAATCCACATTCGTTTTTTGTTCATACTATTAGTGGGATATACTGTTTTTTCCGAATAGACGAAATACAGGCCATGAAGCTTAAAGATGTTACTTTATTCAAAGATCGGATGTCTATTTTTGTGCCCAAACGAAAGAATGATCAAATTAGAGAGGGCCATACTTCAGTCATAGCCAAATCTGGAAAGTTAACTTGCCCTGTAACAATCACTGAGAGAATAATTAGTCTTTTGCCTCAACCAAAACACTTTCATTTTCCATTAGTTAGATGCATAGTCAAGTCGAAATCAACCGAATATTTTCACGAGAGTAGAGTATTAAGTCAGGAACAGCGTCAAATCCTGCATGAAGATCTATCAATGAGAGCTTGTTGGACAAGCATGCTGTCTGGAAATGTGCCAAGACAAAGAAAAGATTTATCAAGCATACCTCTAACGATCTTTTAGAAGTTTCAAAAGTACTCGGCCTATAGCTGTGTGAATATTAGCTGGAGTTTGTAAGTTTCCGTCCTGTCGGGGGACTAGTTGCGCCTTGGCCCGATCCAGATTTCCTATGTTTTTTACCAAAGAGGTTTTTTGATAGGTTTTTTCTGGCCTCCCTGGCTCAACTTGATTCGGCAATTGTTTTGTATTGCCTTAGAATATGTTATGATTCAATCTCTGTTCTTCTTTTGTTATGTCACGAGATTTTATATTAATATATTAGTCCTTCAATAAAATTTTGGACTATGGTCATTCGTACATCCAATATCCTCCATGAATTGTGTCTTTTTGATCTCTTTACTTATATGATTATATAATATTCCTAGTATAGTGAAGAAAACTAAATCTTTGAAACTGTAAAGTTCTGTAACTAGCGTTTCACGCTTAGCGCGATCTTCACACCAAAAGTGTTCCATAATTAAGGCGGTTTAAAGTCGGTCGCATAAAATTGGTCTCATGACGGCATTTGCTCAAAAGCTCCAACCTTTTGTTTAGGAGTGATTATTTCTCCGCTTTTAAAGTGCATATTTTCTCTGCAAGACATAAATTGCATTGTTTACTGCTGCTCGTGTATTCCTTGGCTCTTTTCATTATACTCCACTCAATTGTTGCGTTCGACGAAGGAGAACGCAATCCTAATCTTGACGTGGGAGCCCTGTCTCACAGATAGCACAGGTAGCCCCCGATCGTATAGCGGGAATAAAGTCGATCTCAAGATAATGTGGCGGGCGGTGTACCAAGTCTCACGCGCAATCGTGCTGACCAAACAATACACAGGCTCTTCGTCGTCGCACGCAACATATTTGGAATCATTGTGCTGACCAAAGAACACACATGCTCATCCTCGTGCTCGCCCTTTTCGTGCTCGCCATCTAGCCTGCGTCGTGGATTGCTTCAGCTCGGTAAGTTTAGTCGTTTTTTCGAAGTTAATACAATGTTTTTTTAAAAGTTCGTAGGTGTGATACATCGAAGCCTGATCAGGGAATTGTTTTCTACTCCTGGAGCGTACAAAAAGCCTGAACTTCGAGCTAAAACAAACCGAACATGGCATGTTCTTTCGTCCTGTGAAAATACGCAGTGGGTGGCGAAGTGTTAGCTGGAAAACAAACCAAATGAACGGCCAGTGTGCCTAATGACCGGCGGTCAAAACAAAACAAATGAACTGAGTCATTGTACTCGGTGGCCAGTCAGCCAAATGACCCGTTGCATGGATTAATTTTAACAGATAACAAAGAAACAGAAAAGAACCATGGCCTCAGGTAAGATTTAAATAAACTAAAAAATAGTGCACTTTCAAATTTTACCCCTTAAGTAGCAATCTCTTCCCTCCCCCTTAGACTTTCGTAAAACATGTATTTTGTTTATGAGAATATTATGTGTCTGAATTAGAAAGATTGACTGTTCAAATGACGTTAAATGAGTTGTTTATCTAGACTGATAGAAGAACAGTCACCTGACACAGTCACATACTGTTGATGTACGTAGAGTGTTTTTCATTAGTGTTACCAGATTCTATAAGCTGAAACATATTTCTTAACCTTATTTGCAGGATCACAACAAGAGGATGTTATATGTTACATACAAAACACATCGTCAGTAAAGAAATCAGGTCGACATCGCTACTTCAATTGCACATTGCAGACAAAAGAAAGTTATACTAAAGCTGTGTGCTTCTCACCAGAGAAAAGAGCATTGCTTGAGAACTTTGAAACTCAGAAAGTATAACATCAGTAATAGACCTTTTCACGGTAAAATCCGCCATATTGAAAATGGGGCAAACTCCGCAAAGTTCCCATACATTTCCTTGTAATTTATCACGTGTTATCGAGCTGCTGATGTGGCCGAAGGATCCTGCTCAAGGTAAGACAGTTTCTTGCTTACTTATTTATATGCTCCCAAAACTGATAGCAAGCGAAAATCTTCATGAGAGATCGAAATTTACACATTTTGCCGTCGCGAGTCGATCGCGTGAGGAAGCGAAGGCCGCAAACAGAGGGAAACAGTTTAAATTTGGTAATTATGGATTCTGAAACAGTTCATACAGATCATATGCAAAATAAATTGTAAGACTTTCATGCGCACAGACGAGCGACATAACTAGCTGTTGTTTCAGTTTTTCGAAATTATTAGATTTATTATTATTATTTACAAATGGCTCCGCCCTCGGCGTACGAAGATTTTATGGAAATGGATAGAGGTGCCTTGGTAGATTGCCTTGCACTGAGGGAGCTATCAACTTGTGGCCTTGGCCTATTCGGCATTTGTCTCGAATACCCCACTAATTTACACACAAGAGGAGATAAATTATAATCTAAAAATAGAGTACAGTGACAGGCTTAAGCGGCACAACATCAAGAATGATCCTCTGTGCGTGACAAGTAACAGTTTTGTTGATGACATGACAAAATGGCCAGCAGTGGATCTGGGTAAAAATTTTAGTTTCATTTTGAAGCTCAAAAAGTTCGATGCAGAATATGTTGGAAAGTATAAGGACCAGAAAGCATATTCATATTACCAAAGCTGCTTTGTGGACACAATATG
>JAOBYG010093434.1:0-11322 GCA_025403545.1 Epizoanthus stellaris
CCCCCCGTTTATCAGCCCATCCACAACCCCTTACGAACTTATATTTAAGCCCAGGGCTTTAATGTGGGATTTTACGGTCCAATGCAACATGGATACCTTTGTAGCGCTGCTGCTTGTTTTCTCTCTGCTCTTGCCCTTACTCTCCATATCCACATAAGTTGCACTTGTGAATCTGTGCTCTTGGAAGTGTTTCGGATCCACTCCAGGTGGCGGGGTACAGTATAACAGCTTCCCCTGCAACACACATTGAGTTAACATGGCTGCAGTCAGCATACCCCACACTTCTGCTTGTAACACCCCCAGTTATTAATCCGTCAGTCTGGTAACGTAAAATCTCGTACGGATATAAACACCCCCCGCTATCTACTGTTGAGTTCGAGTCAAACAACACTATAATTATCTAAATCAGTTTTATGTTTTGGCCAGAACACAGCACTTTATTTGTCCCTTCATCTTGTGTTAAACTGACTCACTTCCTGTATCTCTTAAAAAGCTTGATTTAATCTTCGGCATTTTCAGTATCCTGATTTTATGAAATCAATGAATTGCAGTATAGTACCTCTTGTCATATTTACCTCTAGTTATAATTATTGTACCTCCTGTCATAATTACTGTACCTTTTGCCATAATTACCTCTTGTTATCATTACTGTACCTCTTGTCATAATGACCTTTTGTCAGAATCGCCTCGTCATAATCACCTCTTGTCATAATTACTGTACCTCTTGTCATAATTACTGTACCGCTTGTCATAATTACCTCTCGCCATAATTACCTTTTGTCATAATTACCTCTTGTCACAATTACTGTAACCCTTGTCACAATTACTGTACCTCTTGTCATAATTACTGTACCTCTTATCATAATTACTGTACCTCTTGTCATAATTACTGTACACCTCTGTCATAAT
This sequence comes from Epizoanthus stellaris, assembly GCA_025403545.1. Taxonomy (NCBI): domain Eukaryota; kingdom Metazoa; phylum Cnidaria; class Anthozoa; order Zoantharia; family Epizoanthidae; genus Epizoanthus; species Epizoanthus stellaris. The sequence continues at coordinate 910 of JAOBYG010093434.1, forward strand.
TACATCGTCATAATTACCTTTTGTCATAATTACCTCTTGTCACAATTACTGTACCTCTTGTCACAATTACTGTACCTCTTGTCATAATTACTGTACCTCTTGTCATAATTACTGTACCTCTTGTCATAATTACCTTAACATAATCTTTCAATACATAGCGAGCTGATCGAGGGCAATCTGGAGCTCCGTGTGACGTCATGTATCCTCTCATGTCTGAAAATAATCAGTATTAATTTAACAAAATGAATCTACGGCGCAGTACAATGCAAATGCTATTAATGGACATGTGTAAACATGCTCCCTTCGACAATTTCAATACTAACATGTTTCATGAAGATGCATTATCTGCAACATCTAACCACAAAAATTACCCTACGCTGGCAGCACACACAAGACCAATTTGCTTTCCAATGACTAGCATAAATTATATGGCGATGAGGTGGCAAGAACACATGAATGGGCTGACAGATATTTTGGTCTTAGCTCACATTCTTCACTCTGCACTTGTTGTACATCACCTCGTGATACACGACAGGGGGGCATTGAATTGTACCTGGGGTGGGCAATCCCAGACTAGTGTGGGTTGGGTGGGAGATGCAGCTACCCGACCGGCTACCAAAGTGTTATTTCATACTGCCCAGGTTCTCAAGAATATTCTCGAGGACACTGATATCAATTACTACATTCCTCTTGGTTGCAATATCAGATCTGAAACATTTCCATATTACCACCCCTTTGACAATAAAATTATTTAACTTGTCTTCACAGAACACAGCAGAGGCGAGGAATATCTGCAACAACTCACATCCATATGCGTCGAGAAGCTCCTCTGCATAGGGCAGCCGATCTGGATCCTCACCCTCCGGGGGTGCGGCAATATTTATTCCATATACAAGTTCCAGTACTTCACGAGGGATGTGTTGACATAACTGGATAGAGTTAAGGAAGGTTCAAATCTGCTCCACCCCACCCCTGTTCTCATACTCGGATTCTTTAAGCCAACCTCCTATGATAGGAATTGTTCTGAAGCAAGGAAAGGAAAGTTAGTTGATCTTGGCAAGTTTTTTCCCCCTGCACAATACGGTGTACTGTGATTGTTTTGCTACATAATCACATTGCTTTCCTTCACTTCACTTCACTCGCAAATCAGCTCAATCTTTTAAGCTGAAGCAAGTAGAATTGAATATGCAAGAAAAAGGAAAAAATATTTATTCCTGTGCTTGTCTTGTGGATGTTTGTGCTTGCATTTTCCCTTGTTTCACAAATTCTTCAGTGGAAATCTTGGACGAATCACGTGTAAACACAAGCACAGCATCAGCAACCACAACAATGGTGTCAGCCACAACTACAAGCATGAAAATACAGCCTGTAGCACGTGCATACGTTGCACTTGCTTGACGAGTGTGAACCAGTGGCCTTAAGGTAACAAACTTCAGTCTTTCTATACAAGGAACAAAGGATACAAGTGACACGGGCTGCACGTGGTCTCTCATTTGGTCAATGGGTAATACACCGTTCAGCACCATCTCGGCCTTGGTGGATACGAAGGAGGGGAACACCAGCCCAGGGCAGTCACACAGGCACACCTTCTCATTCACAAACAGCGTCTGAAAACAACAAACAATAAGGAAGCAGGTTAAAACACACGCCCCAGATAGGGACCCACAATTTGTCACCAGACACAGCTGTCAGCGCATTATACCACCCCAATCCCCATTTTTGACCACCAATTCTTGTTGAGGGTTATAGTGACATTTTAATGCCAAAAATGAAACGATGTCGTAAGACAAATCTGACAGTACCGTACTTTGATTCACGATTTTGCCATTTACTTTAGGAGATATTGGACACAAAAAACAAATGTTGAGCTTTACTTCCAGAGGAGACAGAGGCAAGCAGCTCCCACCCTCCTACCTGGGTCAAGAGTGCCTGTATTCTGACCTGCTCCCTAACTAAAAGTGCCTGCAGCTGCAAAGATAAACTATGATAAGAGATAATGAGGGTTGGGTGTGGAGTTAGCAACCCCAAGCCATAAAATAAATCTTGCTACATAAACATATATGCCAACACAGGCTGTTATTGATGATGATGGTAGCGAAGACCTTTAGAAGTAAGTAAGAAATCTGCAAAGAAAAAAATCAATGACCTAATCCATAGTGCTTTGGAAGTTATTAACCCAAAGCATGGAGCTCTCCTAATCCCTGTTTTAGTACGCCTTGTAAATGTGTGTGAAAGCTTGAACGTTTGTGAACCTTTCTGAACATCTGTGAATGCTTTTGAACCCTTGTGAACATTTGTGAACCCTTGTCAACACTTGTGAACCTTTGTGAACGTCTGTGCATGAACCCTTGTGAATATCTGTAAACATTTGTGAACATTTAACACTTGTGAACCCTTATGAACGTTTGTGAACCCTTGTGAACGTTTGTGAACCCTTGTGAACGTTTGTGAACCATTGTGAACGCTTGTGGACGTTTGTGAACGTTTGTGAACCCTTGTGAACGTTTGTAAACCCTTATGGACGTTTGTGAACGCTTGTGAACGTTTGTATACCCTTATGAATGCTTGTGAACCCCTGTGAACGTTTGTGAACCCTTGTAAACGCTTGTGAACCCTTATGAACGTTTGTGAACCCTTATGAACGTTTGTGAACATTCGTGAACACTTGTGAACCCTTATGAACGTTTGTGAACCCTTGTGAACGTTTGTGAATCCTTGTGAACCCTTGTGAACGCTTGTAAACCCTTCTGAACGTTTGTGAACCCTTGTATAATTGTGAATGCTTGTAATTGGCATGGTATATATATCTTAGTGTAAAGTCAATTATTTACTAACCTGGAAGTGTTTGGTTTTTCCTGGAGTTGCCGAGATCGATACTTTTTTATCTTGAAAAATGGTGTTAATGGTGGAACTCTTACCCACATTTGGATAACCAACCTGGGGAGAGGAAGAAAAATGTAACTCTTTTGATGTTGTATATACATACATGTATAAGATTCCTTGTTAGATACATGTACATGTAACTACACACAGACACACACAAAAAATGGCGGAACTCTTGACAACATTTAGATAAACCACCCTAGAAAATTAAAAAAAAAACATCTCTAAACTGTTATGATACTGTATGCAAGATTCCTTGTGATATATGTGTCGGATATACTGTACATGTATTTAGTTAATGATAAACAAATTTAAACTAGTTGCTGGCATACACAATTATATTAGCCTTGTTAGTAAGGTGAAAGGATATTGATTATCCATATTTTAATGGCCGAAATGAATGTTCACAAAGTGTTGTTCACGAAATAATCATGTAATCTTAAACGACTGCATATCAGTCATATTTTAATCATTTAGGTATATTTCGCATAGCATATTGAGTTGTGATCAGATTGCGCAAGATTGTAAAAGAGTGAAGATCTGTTGAAATGAGAATAAAGACAAACGATTAACGTTGGGAAGCACAAGTTCTGCCTTGTGAGAGTCTGCAGCCTGGCTAGTTCACGGATGATTCCATGAAAATATGGACACACACATGGTCAAATAGTCATATGGGCTGACAAATGAACAAGAAGACAGATAACATTGCAAACTGGCCATCCTCAGACACTCAGGGGCAGTCCGTCGGGCGAGAGAAAATTCAGAGCGGGCAGAAAATTATTTTTCTTTTCTTGCGTCGCCCACTCCCCTCTTCCCTTGCCCGACGGATTGCCCCAGGATGGACACTGGCATTGATGAGCGGACTGGCAAACAGAAAGTGATGAAAAAACACAAGCAAAATGCTTAGCAGGCATCTGGCAGGATGAATGGAAAGACAGAAAATCATTCACAGATATCATAGTTCAGTGACAGCAGAAGACAGACAGAGTGATAGGGAGATCATAAGTGCAGTGATGCTGAGGACAAAAGTCCGAACGAAGGGCTCTGAGAGCATCCACAGAATAAATCTGAGATACAGACTCCCGACCTGCCACTGGGTGTCCACAACGACTTCCTCAATGTACAGGTACTGACGTGTGGATGGTCCCAGAACCCTTAATTCCATACCACTGGCCACCAAGAACGTGGGCTCTAGCTATGAGATTGGAAGTTACATCTACATGTAAGCCTCCTCCACAATGCCCCCACCCCCGGTTCCCCTCAATCCCTTTGTTGATGGCTTAGATGTATGACAAGAGCCGCAAACTCTACAAGCCTTACCATTCCAACAGTTGTAACCTGGTCAGCAGATTTTCCACCAAGAGCTTGACATAGTGACAACAACTCATCTCTCGTCAACAGTTTTCCATTATAGTTTAACTCAATATTTTCAATGGTGGCTTGCGGACCACTGTGCACTGTCTTCACTGGTGCACTAGTAGATGTACTGTCAGAAATTGGTGATTGTGTCTGTCCCCCTGAAATGTCTATAAAGCCAGGTGTCTCAACAGAACCACTGTTGTCATGTCCAGTTTCATCTTGATCTTTCAGTTGAGATATACTACTCTCTGCACTGGTATGTTTGGATCCAATTTCACATATACTACCCGCATCCGTACCAGTACATTTGGATTCAGTTTCACATACACTGTTGGCATTCATGATGTGTTTTGTTCCAGATTCAGATATGCTGCTGACATTTGTACTTGTAATTTGTACTGTTCCAGTACATGATTCATGTGTACTGTTCAATTCATCTGAACTAACTCCAGTGCAATGTTTCTCATCTTGTAAATCTACACAAGGATTGACAGTAACAGCACATTCTTTTTCTATTCCTTCTGAACTCACACAACCTGATGCCAAATTATCACCAAGTTCTTCACTTAAAATGCCATCTTCATGTGTATCAGGTTCAATTGAAAGTCCTGCGAATCTTGATTGTGGGATCTCATCCCTATGCTCAATCATTGATTCATTTTCAGCCTTGTCTCCTTCTTGTACCTCTGCTCTATTACTTTCTAATCTTTCTTCAGCTTCTTCCCTTTCCTGTTTAGAAGCAAAGTCATTAGTGTAATGCACACATGCAAACAAACAATGCTCGATTCCACAGGATAGTTAATAAATAAGAAGGTGTACATATAAAGTACATAAGGAAGAAAGAAAGAAAGAGGAGAATGCAAGAGGTATGACCAGGGTTCTTCCCCTAATCTCACAGTAAATTTTAAGGACTTTTCATGGCCTTTTCATGATATCATTAAGTCGTTTTCAAGGACTCTTGTTACCCAATTTCCCAAAAACGTATGAATTCCTTTGTTAAGGAATAAATGCCAGCTTCTTGGAAGGTTTTTAGAAAATTCATGGATTTTTGAGTACTTAATTTTCAGAAATGAAAATTTAAGGACTTTCATGGTTTTTGAGGACCTGTACGAACCCTGAGGTATTGCTTATGTGTGATAGTTCTGCCGTCGCCACTTAAACATAAATACACAGTCTTACCATCTGTATTGCTCTGCTGGAGTGATCCAAATATTATTCCAATAAATTAATTCATGCTGCAAAAGAATATTATTTACTCTTTTAACATCTCAGCTTTTTCAAAATGCACATCTACCACAGTTGTACAACCTTGAATGGGAAATGGAAAGAGCTTGCTATAGATCTTGATCTAGTTGTGATCGTCGGACATTGTTAAAAAGTTAACTAAAAAATTGTCAGTAAGCGGTCGTTCAAAATCTAATCTTAAACTTCCACAGTAGAGTCATGTGCTCAAGACTTGCCACAAGTCGACTTGCAGATCAGAAAAAAGTAAAACTGTTTACTCAAGTTAGCAGGTTTCCACTACCATTACATATATTATGATCCCTAGCTTGGTGATGGTAGGGACCTAGTACGGGGTCTAGTATAAACTTGTTGTTGTTGTTGTTGTTGCTAGAGTCTTTTAACGTTCTGCCTCAATCTTCTACAAACAAATACAACACTGAACAACAGCAAATAGCTTTATTCATACATAATCAAATTGTCTCAACCATTCCTATGACTGTTATAAGACATGTATGCAGGTAAGTAGGGAGGATTCAGATGTGGTGATGGCACTTTAGGAGTGTTCTTACCAGTCCTTGATTGATAAAGTACTCTGCATAGTAGACGAACGCAAGCGGCAGCATGTATTTGAGCAGTGACTGCAACAGAAAAAGGGTCTATCAGTTGTAGCACAAGATGCAGGCACATTAAAATGTCAGTAAGCGCTTCACTTTTCATCTTTTCTTGCCAAGTTTCACCACACTAACATTCAATATGTTACTCGGTATCATGCTTGCTTTTCATCAGTTAATTCAGGCCAATGTGATGTAACAGTTTATGCTCATTAGCTGCAAACAAAAATGGACTACAGCAGTCAACTCCCTCTCAGCGGACACCACACTAAAGCCGACAACAAACATCACCAAGCAGACAGTAGAGACAATGGAAGTGATCAACAATGTGCGGATTACAATCACTGACTCATGCACCAACAGAAGAATCTTCGCACAAAAATATCAAATATGTTCTGTATCCCGATGAAAATTTTCACAGTTGTCATTTCCTTGATCGAATGAGCGTATTTTAATTATGTTTTCGTGGCACTATAGTTCCCACTATGAGTTATAGCAACTCTAAATACAACAAACATGCACTTCTGCTGCTCAAGCTGGTACCAAGAGTGCCCATCTACTTCAGAGCGTTCATTTTCGCTGAACAAGTGTGCAATGCCTGGATGACTGATTCCATTTATATCAGTTCTTTTTTGGTACATAGTACTTGCAGTAGATTCCTCCGCAGGTAACTGTAAGAGTGCTTCTGGCAAAGGAAATAAGCAATTGGGGCAGTGGATATAGCAAGTGATGATGAATGATTGTAAATGATACACAATGATGGAAAAGGAGACTAGGTACAAGCTTGGCAAGAGAATAGAGGGGAAGAAGGGGAAGAAGACGCAGAAGAAAAAATAGAAGAGAGAGTTTCTGTAATAATAAGCTATATTGTCCAACTTAGAAACTACAAAATTAATACTCTACTGAAAACAGGAAAGCAAAAGTTAAGGTACACCTTTTTTTATCTAACTGTAACCTTTTCAGAACAATCAGCTCAATCTATTTAGCTTTGCAGTAAACAAAAAGTTAGAGGGGTAGTTCATAATTCATAGATTAGTACATGCGGATACGAAACCTACCAGGGCGATCTGAAATTTCTTTGTCAATGTAAAATTTGGCTTCTGACCTAGAAAGAAAGCGATACATGTACATTACTTAAGTGCACAACTTTCACAACAACACACTGTTCGGATAGACTGATTCGTACTCGCACTATTCGTCGTGCCTCTTGCCTGATCTATTTTTAAATCAATCTTCAGGTGACCACAGGGAGCTGATATACATTGTAACTAGCAACACTCGGTTACTCCAGAACAATAATCACTGACAAAACAGCCATTACCAGCAATTACCCCAGAGCAACTTATCGATAAAATTTGTCGTATGTGGTTGTTCTGATGAAAAAGTGAAGAATTTACAGGTGTCTAGAGCAACAACAGTAACTTGACTTTGCATCTAATAGTGGATTAAAACCAATGTAGTTGACAGTTTCAATGTACATAAACAAATTAAAAACACAGGAGAGCAATTTTAAAATATCATCGGACTGAAAAGAGTTTGAGAAATATATTTGAACTTGGTTGCCGAAACAAATATTTGTAATGTAATGGAAGTATATAAATAGACTGATCTACTTCTGGTCCGTGGTAGATACAGAACTTTGTAAGAGATGCAACAAACTAGAGGTACATGTTGGGCGGAGTAAGAGATGCACATTTGGGGGAGGGGGATTTTAATGATCTACAACAACCCTTCCAGTATTTCAATAATTTTTCCTGGGGTGTGATGTCTTTCGAGTAGGGCTGCGACAAACTTTCGTTTCATTGTTGTGTGAAGGTCATTTTCCTTTCTGATAATGGACGTACATGTACAACCAAGAATTCTATAGTGCGATAAGTGATTAAAACAGTTTTATCAGGTTGACCTCCGCCATGCGTATTGCTCTGTTCCTATCCATCCTAGTAATTATAGAGCGAGTGGCTGAGTTTGGTTGACTTGGCTGATTTTCTGAGCAAGGAAATGGTCAGACGGGTTGGGTCCATTTCAGAGGAAGGCTGCAATGGCTGTACACGAGGTGGAGGGTGTGAAATGGAGGTGGTGGATAGCTGGCTGTGTAGAGCTTCCAGTTCCTCCTTCTCACGGGCGATTTGGGCGCGAAGAGCTGCACAGCGCTGCCTCTTCTCGATGCTGTTTCGCCTTTCTCTCAGCTGTTCGAGCTGTTACCGGAGTGCTTGTTCTTCATCGTGAACCATTCTCTATTCTCTTCCACTTGTACTGAGGCGTCACCGTCGAGTAGCTGTTGGACAGTTGGCGATGCTGGTCGTCCTTCGTGTGCCTCTTTGGATGGCCGTCCTTCACAGTTTTTGTTGGGATGACCCAAAACGTGAAGGGAACTTTCAGTGCCACATCCTGGGCAGTTTGACAGCCGTTTGTCTGGCACAGTAGATTGCGACATCGTGTTTTGAAAATTATCGGAAAGCAATTGCTACGTATGGCTGCATGCAGTAGCTTGATAGTGCGAATGCTGCTTGCCAAGAAAGGCTGCCTTAAATACTAGATAGTTGAGAAATGCTTATACCAGTTTCTCCTGTTTGAAGGTACAGAGTGCACACTATTTTATTTTGTGACTGTAGCGTATGGCTATACTCGTGACCGCCTTGCAACATATCCTACACGTGTTTAGACTTACGTTGATTCCGTGGATCCCGTGGATCAACGTCCACTAACGATATTTTGTCACGTGACTATACTTTGGTAACAAGGAATGTCATTTTAGTATTTAATAAACGACAACTTTTATTTCTTACGATAGAAACTAAGTATCGCTCGAAGTGTTTCTCAGTTCAGCCTTCATCCTAGAAGGGCCGTAGCCAGACCTAAAACTTAGCTGATGCAAAATCAACAAGCAAAACAGACATGAGCTAATAGGGCTCTGGGGGACCTGCCCCTCCCTCTTCCCACCGAATTTAGGTTCTCGTAAATAGCATATCCTGAAGTACATGTATGAGGGACTAACCGAGGGAACTGTCTCGTTTTCTCCTCGTAAATTGGTCAATAGTAGAGGACTGATAAATTTTAACTGGGGCAACAACCTTGTTTGCCTCTTAGTAGCTATGGCTCTGGCCCCAGTAGGGGCGACACCAGGATTTTTGAAAGGGGGTTTGAATTGGCCGAGTGGTCCGACGAATTCTAATTGTAAATATAAGAGACTCAGCTGTGTATGATTTGGGACTGAAAAGGTGGTTCGATTGCACCTCCAAGCCCTACCCCCCTTAGAGTCGGCCCTGGCCAGTCTTATTTTGGGAGGTCCATTTAAACATGTACTGAATTCCCAAAGACATTTACAGGAGATGGGGCTTCAGGACACTTGAAAAGAAAGTCTGCTGGTTGCTGTCAAATTATACATACCCTCATGGACTGATGGTGCTGTGTGTTCAGCTGGTTTGTCTGACGAGGACAACAAAGGCCGTGCATCGGAAGGTCGCTCCTTGGGATGCACGAGGATCAACCAGTAGCTGCAACAAGTTCGTAACAAGATGGCAGATTAGTTACATACTTAACTCAGCATAGCTGTCCAGTAGTTGTGTTTTAGCAGACATCTTCAAGATTTTCTGAAAAAAACACAGTCCTAGTCTGGCGGTATGCAAGACTGGGGGAAGGCCCTGACCTCATCAGTCTAAACTTGAAAAGAGACTGATGATATCGCTATTTTGCCTGTTATCAGAAAATTACCGTCAATAAAATTCAGTTGAGGTAACACAAGTATGGAAACCAGGTTTTGCATCAAGAGCTGAAGGCAGCTATTAAATTTCATATTCATCTTTGCCAACATGAGACCTTACCCCAGTGCCACTGGTACTGTATTCATTACTAGAATATATGGTGTCTCACCTTATACCCAGTGCAACTGGTACTGTATTCATTACAAGAATATATGGTGTCTCACCTTATACCGGTGCCACTGGTACTGCATTCATTACTAGAATATATGGTGTCTCACCTTATATCGGTGCCACTGGTACTGTATTCATTACCACAGTGGTGTCTCACCTTACACCCAGTGCAACTGGTACTGTATTCATTACCATAATATATGGTGTCTCATGATCACCTTATACCCAGTGCCACTGGTACTGTATTCATTACTAGAATATATGGTGTGTCACTTTACACCAAGTGCCCCTGGTACTGTATTCATTACTAGAATATATGGTGTCTCACCTTATACCGGCGCCACTGGTACTGTATTCATTACTAGAATATATGGTGTCTCACCTTATACCGAGTGCCACTGGTACTATATTCATTACCAGAATGGTGTCTCACCTTACACCGAGTGCCACTGGTACTATATTCA
>JAOBYG010093545.1:0-11321 GCA_025403545.1 Epizoanthus stellaris
CGTTCGCCATGAGAAACGCACTGCGTTCGTGAGAAACGAGGTGCGTTCGAAAAGAACGAAGGTTCGTTCGTGCTGCGTTCGTGCTGTGTTCCCACTGCGTTCGCCTTCGTTTCTGAGCGAACGCATTCGCGTTCGCAGTGCGTTTGTACAGGTTTTCGTGTGGACGGTCACAAATATTATAATTATACAAAATGATTGTTGATATAAAGAAGTTACATGCATTTAGTATGCAGTTTGTGGGCTCACACAAGTTACTGGTATTACATACCTTTGCAATTGATATTGTCTGCTGCTCCATGGCCTCATGAATTGCAACTCTATCGTCTTCACGCATCTGCAGATTTGAAATGTAATATCAATATTTTGTGGAATCTGTGACTGCAGAAAATATCCGTACCCATCCCCCCAAGTAATATGTTTTGTTTGGAACGAGTTCAGGCTTACATGTATAGCATCCTTTAAAATCTTGGAATATCCAATAACCTTCAATGGGGGGTATGGATATTTTCTAGAATCACACAATTAGGATGAATATTCAAGGTATACTAATTAAAATACTTGTGGAATTTTATGAAAACATGTTGTGCATGTGTTGTCACTCAGTTGGTACGTGACTGCTGACCAGGAGATCCTGGATTCAATTCCAAGCGCCACCAAGTGTTGGGGCCTGTTTGATCTTCTCTTGTCGTAACATCTGCAGATAGGAATGATACAGCATTGACCCCCAGTGGATGAATAATCACTTTGTTATACCACCAGCATTATTATTGTAGTTGTTGGTGAAGAAATGGTCACAGATAATTACAAACCTTGTCAAACTCATCAATGCACACAACACCACCATCAGCCAGCACCATAGCCCCACCCTCCATTATAAAGGTCCTTGATGTTGGATCTCTCATGACAGATGCAGTCAGACCTGCAGCACTGCTGCCTTTGCCAGATGTATACACGCCGATGGGAGCAACCTTCTCCACAAACTTTAGCAGCTGACTCTTTGCAGTACCTGGATCACCAAGCATTAACAAGTTGATGTCTCCTCTACGAGTCAAGCCATCAGGAAGCCTACAGCCCAAACAACAGAATAATGATTCAGTTTAGTGTTCTCCCTCCAGTTAAGTGTCCTCTCTCTAGCAAGTACCACTCACTTCAAAACCACATTTTCACCCAGTAAGTGGCCATCCCCAGCAGCAGCATAGGTGCTATTGCTCATTCAAAGCAAGTGTGGTACTTATATGTTGTTAGGTGTCCGACCAGTATTTTGCTTACACAAGCAAATAATCCATTTGTGAGTGCATGAAATCATTTGACATAACATAAAGAGTATCACAAAAGAATTCAAAACTAAACCCACATAAATCCAACATCAATTATTTTATTCATCAGAAATAGGCTTGTGCAAGAACTTCGACTGAAAGGAGGATGAGTGCCTACTCATCAAGGATGCTCCAATAACCACACCTCTATAAGTGCCCCCTGTCCCAATATGCGCCCCTATATAAGGTCTGACGTCTGTGCATGGTGTTCTTCCTGTTGTTGTTACTGTTCTGTTTCATTAATATGTACCTCATGCAAACATACCACAAGCTGCTGACCAAAATGTTAGTCAGTGTTGTTGTTACATTTCATTTCATAAATAATGTAGTGATTAACATTTTTCCAATTTAAATGTTTTTGTCAAAACATAAGGGCTCTTTCTCCAATAAAAGCCGGGCTCCAATCCCTTTACCTCCTCAAATTAAGGTTCTGCCCCATGCAGGCATTAAATTCACCATTACAGCATGTTAAACACTAACTAACATGCGTACTTGTAAAATCTATACCTGTCGATAATGATGTACATTGTACTTATTCAACATAATTTTTTCTTAAATATTTAAGTAACAAAATCTTCCAATAGTTAATGGTATTTTCACAAGGGTCAGCAAAAGGTACCGAAACATTTGGTCCATTCTCGAAATCTCTGACATTTTCTTAATAAATCTCAAAGTCTCGTATTTGTATGTGGTTTTCTCTTCTTCTCTTACGATTCCTGAGTCTCTGGCTTGTATTTAAAATGCACACCTCGGTGTCTCATTAATTTTCAGATTTCACCACCCATTACCCTTATGACAGTAACGGAGTCACCAATTCTGCCTACCTCTTTCTTGATCCCCCAAACAGCAAACATGCAATTGCTTTCTTGATATCGATACTTCCATATATGGAAGGTGCAATGCTCTTAGAAATGACTTCATATACATCTGGCCTAGAGGCAAGTCTCCGAAACTCTTCTTCTTCCAGTGGATTTAGTGGAGCACCTGTGCTACGTCCTGGGCCTTCTGTGTCGACCTTGATACCAACTACTCTTAGATATGGCTTTCTGATACCAACACCAATGGTATCTCGACTCTGAAATTTAGAAATTATTTAGCTTTGAGAAGACAACACCCTTTTTAGGTCACCCAGGCCATCCGAGTACTAATCATGCCAAATAAGTCTCACAGGGATTATGGGAGGGGGTGTTAATTGTGTATGGAAAGAAGCAATCAAATCCTAAGTCCAATCCTATCTACAAGATCAATCTTGTAAAAATAAAATAATCTTGATTCTTATTGAAAGCTTCCACCATTACATTCATTTCAGCTTTTTCTTGATAAAAACAAGTTCAAAATATTTGTCTGATGATACTTGCAACAAGGGGAGTACCTACATGTATTTTTTAAAACCCTAATGAATTTCTCTTCCAGTTCTGAAATCTCTCCAAAATAGAAATTTTAAAAATAATCTTCTAATAATCTATCCATCCTAACCACATAATAAACAACCAATCCCTCAAGGAAATGCAGTTTCTACCATTCAATTGATCATTCTGCATTTCTGTACCTTGTTTGACTTCTCAACAACTTTCTTGATTGAATATATACCCATGACAGTCACTCTGTTTCCTGGTACAACCTTCTCAGTCAAGTACCTGATGACAAACTTGCACTATTAATTCATACAAATCTGAACTCAACATAAATCCTCAACTAACTATTTGCATCTATCCATCTGCCATGCCGACTGCCTACATGCACATGTATCTGTGTGACTGTTGCCTATACAATGACCCAACTGTCTAATGACCCGACTGTCTAATGACCCACCTGTCTAAAATGACCCGACTGTCTAATGACCCAACTGTCTAATGACCCGACTGTCTAATGACCCGCCTATCTAAAGTGACCCAACTGTCTAATGACTCGCCTGTCTAAAATGACCCGACTGTCTAAAATGACCCGACTGTCAAAAAAATTTTAAAACAATTTATAAGCTTCGCCATGATACAATAATTACATTCAACATGCAGTTATGACAAAAATATAAAAGTTGAAACAAAAACAGAACATAAACTAATAACCATGGCAGGGTAAAATGACCCAACTGTCTAAAATGACCCGACTGTCTAAAATGACCCGACTGTTTAAGATAACCCGACTGTCTAATGACCCGACTGTCTAATGACCCAATGACTGTCTAATGACCCGACTGTCTAATGACCCGAATGCACAATGACCCGACTGTCTAATGACCCAACTGTCTAATGATCCGACTGTCTAATGACACAACTGACTAATGACCTGACTGATCTGATTGTCTAATGACCTGACTGTCTCATTACCTGACTGTACAATGACCTGACTGTCTAATGACCTGACTGTATCAGTCAAACTTGCAGCCTGGCTTCAGTTCATTATAAATATAATATTCCTGTGGCACATTTTGCAGCTTTAATTGTCGCTCATAATTAGTTAATTTGCACTGACAATCGGAGGATTAGCGAGTTAATCTACCTCGCTAGGTGGGTTAAATTGAACCCACAGTTTAACCCCGAGTTAGCATTAATCGGTCTTTGAGGAACTGAATTTAATCGTGGGTTTAATTTTAATCCTGAATTAGGGAATTTAATCCTAGGTTAGCGTTAATTGAGGTTTCTAGGAACCGGGCCCAAAGGTGAGGCCCTTTTTTAAACCAAAAGACAGAAGCGTCTTGCTTTGAATTGCTTTGCATTTCTCAGCTATGCCATTTGTTGTCCTTCGATCGACCTCGTGGAGCAAAGCCTGCAAACGCCAAAATGAGGCTGTTTTCTCTTGCTTTCTGCTGACTACTTTTGCAAAATTCAAGACACGCGCATGCAGAAAATGTTCTTGCTTTTTCGCCAGCAAGCAAACAAGTTTGATGCAGTTGAAGAAATACCTCTTTATTTCCTACAGTATTGTAAATCAGAATTAATGCTGCAAATTCAAGTGTAAACACACTGTGTCTTGGTAAACTTACGCTGGAACATCGAGCTTGTTTTCATGCTGTGCTTAGCTTTGACCAAAAGAAAAATAACCGGCAATGAAAATCGAAGGCGGAACTCTGGCTTGTTTTGAAGGCCCTGATATATGTCTGCAAATTTATACACAAACAATCCTAACACTGCTTTCAAATTTAAAATATATTTTTCTAATTACAATTGGTACTACAGTAGGGGTAAAATCATCTTTTCTGTCCATATATATAAGTGACCTCTAAACTTATATAAGTATATGTGTACACTCCGTGTATACTTACTTTGGCCATTTGTGCTTGAATACCAATATCATTTAAGGCAGAAACAGCATTTCTTGCTGCTGTAGGGCTGTCAAAATCCACAAATCCATACCCTGCACAAACAAGTTAAAAGCTACTCAAGGTGTCCATGGCCATACTATCTCCAAAGCTTTTGAAACAGCTTATTTTTGTTCTTCAGAGAAACACAAAAAACTTTGACATTCCCACAAATCCAATAACATCTATGCACCACCCCTATTAAATCTTATATACTACTCTGTTTTAATTAAACTAAAAACCACAGGTTAATTTGTACAGTATCAAGTCTAGACATTCTACCATTACCAATGGACCATTTCCAAGTTACGGCCACTGGCCTTGTAGGAATGGAAACTGATGGTAATTGTCTTTGGACTATGGTAGTACATAGCTAAACACAAAGGACTACTGCAAATATTTACCTTCCCATTGCATTTTTCCTTTGTGTGTTATTCCCAAAGTCCCAGTGCATATCCAATTTCCACTACTAAAGTGGCCAGCAGCAAACTTAGGAAAAGGGTCTGTTGCTTTGATTTTTAATTTTGCAACCTAAAATACCTTGTAGGAATATAAACGAAACACAGAGGGGCATTTTAATTTTTTGGAGAATTTTTTCACAAAATCTCCACCCTCGGGTCTGGCAGATTTGGTAAATTTAAGCAACTTTATTTGGCTGCACTACAAATATTGGTCAAATACCCGACCCTCGGGCTGGCAAGAGTGAACAAAAGCCCCACATCTGTCCCACCCCCTCCCCCCTCCGACTTAACATTGATAGGAGCATACCTACCTTTACATAAATTAGTGTCCTTGTCTAAAATAGCTTTTGTTGATATTATATTACCAAACCTGTGATGTAAGAATGGAAACATACTGTGTTAGGGCTGCTGTCCCACAAAAATGCCAATTTCAATAGGTTTTCTACAGCCTTTGTTTTAAACACAGGATTTCACCTACCTATTACATAGTTTAACTAAGTCATCATCAGTTGTAGAATGCTTAAGTCCTCTGATGTACAAATTAGTTTTGCTAAGTTTCTCTTCCATTTCATTGTCCTTTTGGCTATCGGAACGCGACCTCATACTACTTGATGCTGTATTGTTTGGTATTCCATAACCCTGAAATATCAAGATGAAGTTGTAAAGCCATTACATGTACATGCAGACAGTCATACATATAAATATATATGTACATGCAGACAGTCATACATATAAATATATATGTACATGCAGTACAACACACATTCATACAATTAATGTTTTTTCATGTTTGTTTGCTTGACATAGTATCGCTTAAAGCACTGATAACAGTTGCTCTTAATACAAGAATGATTGCATTATTGGGTGTTTTACTCCTTTTCTTTATTATTATTATTATTAATAATAATAACAACAATAATTCTTATAGAATAAAAAGATGCATTTTAGAATTTATATATATCAAAACCTATAAAAACTATTATTCCTCGAAGAATCACATGAAACTTACAGTATATCCTGCATAGAGTGGTGGTGTTGTCGCCTGAAAACGTGGTGCCCGAAATCCAAATTGCCACTGTGGATAAGCTGTCTGCCATGGTCCAACTGGGCTATTCTGCCTGGGTCGAGCTGATCGCTTATCATAGTAGCCATCCTTTTGCTACAGGAAGGAGTTTGGGCCACAGTCAATAACAGCAGTGTAACCAATAAAGCAAAATAATGTCAATTGATATAGACTGGGCTAATAACACACATTATTCCTGCACTCATTTTGTAAAATACTGGCTACTTTTCTGTAGGGGCGTCAGTTTCAATCAATCAATGTTAGTGGGTGGTAAAACTACAGTCAATATGTTTGCTTCAAAAACAGAAATACACATGTTCACAGTTTCGTAGCCACTCAGCAAATGCATTATGATTATATATATACGACACCATCCATGCATGTGATGACTGTTGGTCAATAGGTCAAACTAGCTCATGTTATGTTTCGTCCTTCACCTTGATAATATTATTAAAGCGGACATTGTTCCGGATGAAAACCATTATGTAGCGCAAGTCAGCTATATACGGCAAGGCCATTTTAGAACTGAAACTTAGCTAAGAAAACGTACCGCTGTTTCCAAAAGATCGCTCGTATATCTGTTGAAAACTACATGTACCTGTCTTGGGCTGTGAGCGCCACCCTGTTGCTTCTTTTTGTTCTGTTGTTTCTGTTGTTCTCTTTGCTACATACAGGCAGGAAAAGAGGAGGAAATGTTGAATAGTCAAGTTAAAGTGGTAACTCTAGTGTTATTACAGGCAGGGGAAATCAGCAAACTGCTACATTCTAAATGTTAAGTACTTTTTTACAATTCAAGACCGCAATATCCGGATGATCTGCTCAGGAAGTAGTTGCTCTTTCGTAAATTGTTAAAAGCAAAACTTAAATTAAATAATTTGAAATCACGAAAGTTGACACGATATTTTCTTCTTCGTGAAATCTTCCAATGCGTAATTTACTGTTACTGTACAAACACATCTTGAATCGCCTCAACAACGAGCTTTGATATTTTATAGGGTCGTCGTCATCTTCGTGTGCGGTTTCTCCTCAGAAATCGCCGAGACAATCGCAAGCCGCTGTAAGATTTCTAAATATCTTTCTTCAATGCAAAAGGAAGTCATTCAACAAAAAGGTACATTCTCTTTATTGTACATGAAAAGGAAAACATCCACAACATATTTAAACCGTCATCTCGACGTTGAGCAAAGTTCGGATACTTGCCAGAAATACACCCTGGTTCAATTTATTAATAAGACTATAATAACCACTGCGAATAGTTGTATTAAATATTTAGTCACGCTTACAATCAAAATACCATTTCCAAAGTAAAATAATCAGAACATAACATTGCCATAAATGAATCCTTACCCAGCACTATATTTATACTAATGTAATGCTTCAAAACTACCTCAAGCACAACATTTTGCTTTGCATTTAAATGGCCTTCCTTGTAACGCCAAGCCGCGTTACTTCAAAGTTGAATGGTTTATTTCGTTTTAGTATTCTCACGCATGTAAATACAGCAACAACATTGCGTTTGGGAAGAAAATCGAGAGAAAAAATGGTAGTTCAAGAATAAGAATATCAGCTCTTATACAAGTGAGTTATTTTTATTACTGTTCCACTGCAAATTAGAAATTGAAAATAGAGATATTATCAAACATCGCTGCGACTGTAAAACAATAGTCAGTCCCTTCAGTTTGTTAATTTTTTGTCGTTCTCTCTGTCGAACTTCACAAGTATTACCAGTTCTCAAAACTCAGCTACAGCCTGAAGATATCACTAATACGTCAGGATCTGAGCTAATCCCTAACATCCGTGAATCGGCTGATGGATGGTGATGGCTGTTGTGCGCTCTCGCGTGAGTGTTTCAAGTCGCCATTAACAACATAATTCAGGTGCCGATCACGCCTATGGACCAGATACGGGAGACTATTCCGAACATACGAACACAAGAACCACGTACAAAATGATCCATATTGTAATGTACGGAGAAATAAATAGAAAAGCAATCGAAAATAGTTTACACTTTGCTTACTCTTTCATTTGGTACTCTTCACTACACTCTACAGCTCTGACACTGTTCGATCTTACAAAGATGAAAGAATACGAGCGAAACAATACCCTGGAAGCTAAAACGAGAGCCTTCTTCTCTTCACAAATTGCACAGGAAACCTACTAATCTTTTGTTGCATGGAATCACTACAATCTATCGACAAACACACGACAGTGGCCGAAACCTGAGAATGCGAGGAATTCGAGCGAAATACCGTTCATTCTGCACGCACAAGTCTTGCCTTTCACCACCACCAGATTTCATTATTCATGAGTTTATTGTGAACAACAACATTTGTAAAAGGCATCCACATCGAACAGGGATTAGGAAAGTTTGGTGAGAACAGCAAACAGAAACAAAGTAAACCCTTGTGCACGTACAAATGGCTGGTTAGATACCTCTGTTTTTCAACTTCAAGGTCAATAAATTCACTGAAGAAAGCTCACCTTTTTATCTTCTCCTTTGTCATGGCCGTTTCTCTTCTTTATACTATCTCCACCGTCAACCATGGTGTCGCGCTCTGAGGTGCCTCTTTCCCCATCTGAAGTGCTATTGGAGAGTGTTGTGGGGTCAGGGGTAGAAACCGTGCGCGAGCTTTGCGAATCCGAGTCCTCGATGCGATCTGTCGTCATTGCGTTCTCTCGTGTTCGGTTTAACGGGTCGTTCATTCTACGGTAACCTCTACAAGCGTTTTAGAACCGTTTCTTTCTTCATACCACTAGCTGCACACAAACCTACAGAGTACAGACGAAGGTAGACATCAGCTTAAATTCGGGAAAAGGGTACCCTACCAGTCAAAACACCGTCCCACCAAACCTATGTGCCCTGTCGTCTCACCGCTTGATTCCCGTAACATCTCGAAGCCACAACATCGTTCGCACGTCGGACAGTGTAGAAAAACTAATGGCTTACAGCTAAGTAAAACTGGTAGATAATACGTCTGTGTTTTGCTGAACAAAACACAACACTTTCTTAACACGTTAGACGAAGGTTAGCGTGAATGTTGAACGTTCCCGGGCCGAGGTAAAGCAGGCCTAGAACGTAAACAAACCACACGTGGCTTGTACTACAAATTCGCTCGCCTTTCCTGCGGGGACGGACCTCTCTACTCAACTACTCCGGTAGTTCTAGCTTCACAAACACTTCATCGTTGCTTTCTCGAAGCACACAATTAAGCCATCGCCTTTACCTTCTGAACTTTTAAAAATACAACAAACGGTTGTCTGTTTCACACGATCGTCACACCATCCGGTTTCGTTTTACCGCCACAAAAGTTTATTTTACACTCTTCTGCCAAAGCCCGGTCGAACTCGGCGAACGAAAACACGCAATCCCGCTCATTCCGTGAGCTCGCTGGTAACTAAACTAAATCCACTTATTCCACTTGACAAGTCACGTGACCACTGATTAGCCAATAGCATAGCTGGCGGGAAAGAAGAGATGAAACTAAACTGTCGTTTAAATCAGTGGTCGGGAACGGTTTTCGATAAACATAAAGCGCCACGAAGTCTATGACTAAATTTCTGGCTTGCTTGTTCGCAAACGATGCATTTGGTACTTAAACTACGGCAAACTGCCCAGCAAAATACAGTGGATGAAGGCGTTATCTGTGGCATGTTTGCATCTGTTAAGAATGCTAAACACAGGGCGAAGATCAACTACCTATTGTTTGAGTTCCTGTCATCTGTCAACACTGCCTCTCTTGACACATTCCAAACCAATCACTGTGTAGTATTGTTTTGTTTACATGTTCCTTTTCAATTTGACAAAAGCAGCGAAATATATAATTGTTCACAACACGACGCGCTAAGCGGCCTGCGATACGTACCACAACAACACTCGGCCTCCTTTATAACTTGTTCATTTCAAATTTCTTCGTCGCCAGCAAAATATTCACTTTGTCAGTTTGTGTCTTCACGTATAAGAGTCGAGGGTTTTAAAAACAAAAGGAGCTCTCATGAGAAATGATCTGTCGATTTATAATAAATCAAAATGTTATTTGACATTTGTGCATGATTTCATATAGTATTACTATTCGGGCGTATACGTATTTTATGATTTTAAAACCTGAATTCTTGCCAATCGGTATCGCAACAAAGATTTGCTTCAAGCATATGTCTTTTGACAGTGCTTAAATTTTGTAGTAGAAGTTATACAAATGGAAATGTTCAAGTCTTCGATCATGAAAAATGAGAATAAACACCAAACAATTCTACATCCCTTGAAGGCTGAAGTAAGTTGAACAGTATCGACAATATAAAATGGTTTATATGTATGGGGGGGCTTCAGCAACCGGTTCAAAAGTTATGATACTCTTAAAAGTACAGTCAGCAGTGAAAGAAGACGGTCGCAGATATAAACCTTCACTTCAGTTGGATGATTATATATACATGTAATAATATATACATGTATCGAAAAGCGGCCCGTCAACGTCGCCAACAACTCAACGTTTATTTATACGTTTAGTTATACGTAATTTATTTATCAAGTTTAGCAAAGAGGTTCAACGTTTGTTTTCTGTCAAATACGTTTCAATATTACAAATGTTTCTTTACATGCAAAATCAGGGTTAATAAATAATAGATGGATAATTGAAAGTTCAAATAAGAGTAAATGGCTCTTCGAACAGAA
The DNA here is from genome assembly GCA_025403545.1 of Epizoanthus stellaris. Lineage (NCBI taxonomy): Eukaryota > Metazoa > Cnidaria > Anthozoa > Zoantharia > Epizoanthidae > Epizoanthus > Epizoanthus stellaris. The sequence goes on from JAOBYG010093545.1 coordinate 10,805, forward strand.
AGTGCCGAAGTTCCGGGTTTTTGTTGAAAGATGATGTGATTGTGAGAGCTTTTTCTTGTCATTGGTCGCATTGAGCTTCTTTGTAATTCATACAAATAACTGTTACTTCATAGATTCGGTCGATCTTACTCTGTTCCTACTCAAACTGGTTCTTTGCACTAAAAAGGGCAAATATGATAAAATGAAGTTTTGTTTTCAAAAGAATAGTATAAATTACTGAATACTACTCTCGCGGGAAGGTGCAAGGAATCAGCAGAATTTTGTCACCGACTATCAAACCATGCAAAAAAGAAAAAAAATCGAAAAAGATGGTAATTTCTAGATAACACAAAAAGTCGTTCAGATTTTAAAATCAGGAGCCACTGGTTTTCTAGCTCATATATTAAACTTAAAACTATGGCAACTAGTAGCGATACAGTTGCATTGGCTACTCCTTGTGATGAGTATCCGTCTACTTTAGCTTTCAACAGTAGAACGACTCTGGAGAGGTTACTACTGAGGCCACTGGCTGAGGACT
>JAOBYG010093656.1:0-11320 GCA_025403545.1 Epizoanthus stellaris
AATCCCCCTTCCAGCTTTCTTAGGAATCCCCCTGCAGCTTTAAAAAGAATCCCCCATCCTGCTTTCCTAGGAATCCCCCATCCTGCCTTTTTGAAAAGCCTCCTTCCTGCCTTCTTGGGAATCCCCGTTCCTGTCATTGTGGAGATCCCCCTTCCCACCCTTAGCTCCCATGCTTCCCCAAGACTTCCCTTCCCCCTTTCTCCCATGTTCCTCCCCCCCTAGCCTGGCACATGGGGTTGAGTCATGTCCTGTACTGGTAACTTTGATAATATACTCTATAACATTTAATCTTAAGTGTTTATTGTAATTATTTTCTTATGTTTGATACAGACACTGTGTTGAAGACCCCAGTTTACTTGAGACCAGGGTAAGTTTACACAGCCAATACATGTAATTTACCCATCAAACTTAGTGGCAAAACTTGTGCAATTGTAAAATTAGTTATCTTATTTGATGATACATGTACATGTAAATATTATTTAACCAGCACAACCAATTAAGTAAGTGCTGGTGTCAAGCATGGCCTTGGAAAAAAAATAAGTTAAAGAAATATATTTATTTATGATTATCAGGACAATAATAAACATATGTTTCATTATATTAATTAGGCAAGTAAGATGTGATTATTACTCGTCCAGATTTAAATTCTACTTGTCTGTACAGTTTTATAAAGAAACACAGCAGTACTGTAGTCTTACTTTTTAAGTGCTACAGGGTCAAGTATCAATGATCATTGCCTAAATGTGTTAAGGGGACTCTCAAGTAAAAGAAATAACTGGTTGCTAAGGAAAATTAAAACTTAGTTTTTTCATTATCTTTTAAGCTAGGGGTTTTTAATGTATAAAAAATATTGTTTGGTGCACAGAAAATAGATTGGTGTGGTTGATCATGTTATCGCTTTCCATATATGGAAAATAAATTTTGTAGCTTGAAAGCTTAATGACGCATTTGGCTTGAACGACAGAGAGTATCAAATATGACTGTTGTTCAATAAAAAGAGGGGTTGAAAAAAAGTATGACAGAAGCGGTTTTTTTTAGAAAAAGTGTTGTAGAAGGAATAGAATGATGTCATCTTTTTTATTGCGATAATAAATAGTTTGTGGATACATTTTTGGAAAATTGCTTCATAATTTTTTTGGCGAGTGATGCACAGGAATGTGTTCAGAAAAAAAGTTGGCAAAAATACGTAAGGGTCGTGAGTTATTTTTAGTTTTGTCATTTAGTGACGTCATAATATATATGGAAAGTGATGACATCAACCACACAAAAATTTTCTCTGTGCTCTAAAAACTGTTTCTATTAATTAAATCCTCCTAGCATAAAAATATAGTGCACAACGGAGCTTTAATTGTCCTTAGCAACCAGTCATTTGTTTTACTTGAGAGCCCCCGTTAACGCTAAACCTAAGTCTAATCCTAACGATAGACCCTTTTCCAAAATGGTGCTGCCCGCATTAGGAACGAAACCGAGGGTAATGGGTATGCTTCAGAACTTTGGGAAAGCAATACAAAAGATATGTTGCGAACGTTTCTAATTCCATCGATAACTTTTTTTTCTTATTCCCACAGTCCCTAAACATACCCCTACTTTCCATTTCTAACGCGGGCAGCGCCATTTTGGAAAAGGGTGGTCTATTATAATATGGTATTAAGCTTTCTTTACATTCTGCTGTGTATTTCTGGACAAAAATATGTTCATCCAAAGTTAATATATCGCACATCATTTAATTGTTATATTTTACCTAGTTTTACCTCTATCCTCATACCCATGTGATTGATCGGAAGAATAGCGGATTGAAACTAATCGACAAGACAAAATCCGTTCTCAGCTCTAAAATGACTTAAGAATTATAGACGAAAAAAATCAGAGAATGTTTATTGGGGTACAATCTATATATTACCAAGTTTTAGCGTGTTTCCCAATTGTTAAAACTGGTTATAGTTTATTCCATATGTACGCTATATGTAGAATTTAATGGAGCCTAAATCAATTGCAGAATTGCACACATTTTAGGTATTCCTACTGATGATCAGTTACTGATTTGTCTTTTATTTCAGCGACATGTAGTTGTCTGTTCAATTGTAATACAAGTTACATGTTATTGCTACTGTTATTGTTGTTATTGCTATTGCTATTGCTGTTGCAGTTGCTGTTGCTGTCGCTATTGCTATTGCTATCGCTATTGCTACTGCTAATTGTTATTATTACGCAATATTTGTGCCAATCATCTCTTGACAATATCAACAAACAACCAAATAAACAAACGTTTATGTGCGGAACAATAGTTTGGTTTGCCTTCGATTGCTTTTCAGGCTGATGATTTTTCTCCAACCTCCAAAACACACACACACACACACACACACGTAAGCCTAGTCCTAGAACTTGAGATCCTTATGTTACTTACATTTGTGTATATACACACAGTTTTAACAAACATGCACGTGACGGAAATCGAACATTAAAAAATTGACAAAGAAACGTAACAAGCTCACCAACAAATTCAAAACAAATCTAAATCAACAAAGGAATCGAGATAGGTCTATAAGCAAACACTGAAGATAAATATTCTGTTCTTTTCAGTGCTGAACAAGGAATAATAAGCGGAAATATGGATCAGTTCAAGACAAAAGTTATATTATACAGCAATGGGCTGAACAGTTGGTACGCACCCACAATCCTCCGCAGTCGCTGTAGTATAGACATAACCTACTTCCCGTTCGACGACCAAAAGTGCACACTGAAGTTTGGTTCCTGGACGTACGACGGGTTGCGTGTTAATCTGCAGAACGCCAGTGCAACGGTGGACTTGGCTGCTTATATGCCCAGTGGAGAGTTCCAGATGGTGGAAGCACCAGTTGAGCGAATTATTGTCCGCTACAGGTAGGATGTTATTTGAAAGCTGCGATTCTCACTCTACTCAATAAGTTCACAGTGCATCGTGGGTAGACCTTGCCCTTGTTTATTGCTTTAACCCACTCTGAGGTGGACGGAGAGCCTTAACAGGTTACTTGCTCCCGCTCTAGCTGTGGCAGTTGCAGTGACTGTGGCCTGTAGCTGTGGCAGTGACTGCGTGTGGCCTGTAGCTGTGGCAGTTACAGTGACTGTGGCCTGTAGCTGTGGCAGTGACTGTGGCTGTAGCTGTGGCATTGACTGTGGCCTGTAGCTGTGGCAGTTACAGTGTAGCTGTGGCAGTGACTGTGGCCTGTAGCTGTGGCAGTTACAATGGCTGTGGCTGTAGCTGTGGCAGTGACTGTGGCTGTAGCTGTGGCATTGACTGTGGCCTGTAGCTGTGGCAGTGACTGTGGCTGTAGCTGTGGCAGTGACTGTGGCCTGTAGCTGTGGCAGTTACAACGTGTGGCCTGTAGCTGTGGCAGTTACAGTGACTGTGGCCTGTAGCTGTAGCTGTAGCTGTAGCATTAACTGTGGCCTGTAGCTGTAGCTGTAGCTGTGGCAGTGACTGTGGCCTGTAGCTGTGGCAGTTACAGTGACTGTGGCTGTAGCTGTGGCAGTGACTGTGACCTGTAGCTGTAGCTGTGGCATTGACTGTGGCCCGTAGCTGTGGCAGTGACTGTGGCCTGTCGCTGTGGCAGTTACAGTGACTGTGGCTGTAGCTGTGGCAGTGACTGTGGCCTGTAGCTGTGGCAGTTACAATGGCTGTGGCCTGCAGCTGTGGCAGTTACAGTGACAGTAGCTGTGGCAGTGACTGTGGCCTGTAGCTGTGGCAGTTACAGTGACTGTGGCTGCATGTGCTATTGCTCTGTTACTCTTGCTTAAATGTTCTTGTCCTTATGATTATTTTTATTTAAAATTGTTTCCACGCACTGTTGACATTAGTGATTGTATTTTGCCTTACTTGCAGTTGCTGCCCGGAGCCTTATCCAAACATCATATTTACCCTTCACATCAGACGGAAAGTACTCTTTTACTTTAATAACCTGATCGTACCGTGTTTCCTCATCACTGCGTTTGCCCTTCTGACCTTTGTTCTACCCCCTAACACTGGCGAGAGAGTCACTCTTGTGATCACTACCTTGCTCGCCATGACTGTGTTCATGTTGATGATTGCTGAGAATACTCCAACAACTTCGGACGTGACGCCCCTTATTGGTCAGTTCTTTGTAGCCTCCATGGTGGAAATTGGTCTCGCTCTAATAGCTACGTGCTTTGTGTTGAATATTTACGAAAGCACTGGGCCAATGTCTAGCGTTCCACGCTGGGTAAGATTCGTGCTCATAGAGATTCTGGGACCAATCCTATTTGTCACCAAACCACGAGAAAAACCAAAGAGAAAGTGGAACCCGACTGCCAACAACGCCAATCCAAGTCCCTTGTCCAATATCTTTGCTGAAACAAACGGAAGCGCAACAACAGAAATCGACGGTAATCCAAAAGAAGTACTCGTAATTGCTCCGAAGATTGGCGACAAGTTATTGACTTCCCGAGATTTCATCAGCACCGTGAACAACGATAACAACGTGCGATATCGTGGACAAGCTACAACTGCACAGGACAAGTTACTGGACGGTATCACCATCTTGGCTGACCGTGCCAAGGAAAAAGAGAAACACGAAGAGTTGAAGGAAGAATGGGAATCCGTTGCTAAGGTAATTGACCGAATGTTCCTCGTTATCTTCATAGCAACAGTTTCCATGTCAACGACCATGATATTCCTCCAACGTCCAACTTATGCTACTATGTAAGAACGACGATTTGTTTACTACCTCTGATATATATATCAGCCAAAGTCACCAGGCCAAAAACTCTGATGTGTCAACCCCAGTAGTATTAAAGAATTGAAAGACAACCTCTGAAGCCTTGAACTAAAGCGATTCAGTCTGCTTAGCATTTCGGCAAGATTTGGAGAACAGCACAAGTGAGTTCTATCAGAGACAACTGCAAAAAGGTCATGGATACGCAATTTACCATCTTGTTCAGCGCTCTGCCGGTACAGAGGCGGGAACACAAATGTCTGCAAAAACCTGCAGACTATAAAAACACTAATTTTACCTCAAGCAAGAATATATCTGAACATGACCCCTGAACTAAAGAGTTCATAAGAATGCGAGAATGCAGCTAGCGTCAAGGAAAAGCTTTGCTGTATGGAGAAATAATTGACCCTGGACACTTTACCAGTGACTAACACTTGTCTTCTATGAATTCGAGTTCAAGTGTTTCCAATACAACAAGACTATTTATTAAATTCATATTTGTTGAAATTAGATTTAGGCAGTATTGTGAACTTTGCAGAAAGGGAACTCGGCAAACATACATATGTTTGCAGTAGAGTGATCGTCCGGGTTAGTGTAGTCCTGAGAAGGACCGACGCATGAAACGAGACCGCAACGCTAACGGTATAAATACCATGAAACTGTGAAATGATCTTCGCAGTAATGTACGCATGTAATGTATACAATTGTATAAATACCGCCTACATGACCGACTTTGCTCTATTGACTCTGAAGATGACTTTCACACAGGTTGTCGAAACGTCAAGTCACCAGCAACAGTCCTTCTCAGGACTACATTAACCCGGACGATCACTCTACTGCAAACATTGACTCACCTGGGTTCAGACCATTTATTTTAAAACATACATATGAAAGTCAATAAAAGGCAACGCTCGAGTCTACACTAGATTGTTAATGAGTATGTCTAAATTCTCACTATAAATTTGATAATACGGCGATGAAAATAGTTCACAGCTTAAAACATACGCAACTGCTCCTGTCATGTGCAATAGCCAAGATATATTAAATATGCTCTCTGATAGGTCCAAAACCACGATATATTGTAATACAAACACATATTATGTCAATATCACGAGCGCATGCGCAAACAAAACCTTTCAGCTCTGTTGGTTTTGAAGTACAAAAGAGTTTTAAAAAGAAATGGGTTTGATTATTGTATAAATCAAATCAACTGCATTGTTCATGTGTTGTGCCACTTATGACAAGACACGGCGTGAATTGGTCCTCTCGCCATATGGTAACGACAAACTGACAAACGTGCGATAACATGGAATATATTCGATAAATACACACAGAAAAATAATTAGTAACAACCTGTATATTGTATTTCCTATTAACCGTTGTAAAACCCGGTAGACTAGAGTAAAAAAAGATCCACTTATATTACCGACCGTTTTTCTCGTCTGTTGTTAGAAAAAAGACTATAAAAACAGCCTTAGAAGGTTTCATATAAATTGGCAATTTCTTTTATGTAAAGACCAAGTTTTGTAATAGGAGATCGCGAGTGTAACTACTATCTAAGAACTCCCAGATAGAAAGTCTCAGTTGGAAAATAATTTTTTTAAGTATTGATCTAATTGTAAATAAAACAACTAGATTTATTAAATACTCAGTGCACACCAACCCAAGCCAAAGCGCAAGGTTTACGACAGGATATCGTTGTATTAACTTGTGCTGGCTACAAGAGGTAAGATATCATAGTTGAGAAATTCGTATTCCCATTTCACAATAGTTGTGGTAGTTCTGTACTAGCACGTGATCTGACCTGAGCAGAAACGAATGGAATTAATATTCGATAAAAAATCGATTTGAATATCCAGTCTGTAACTTGGCCACAATTGCGGCACAAAGTGCACGCCAAAACTGGTCACATGTAAACTGTTTCACGATGGTTTGTTCCGTAATTTCCAGCTATTTCCAGCTTTTGTTATTTAGTATTTATTTCTTAGTTTACAACAGTTTTACTTCCGTCACTATTTCCAAGCCGCTCTCCCTCAGGTCAGATGACCTAGGTCAAGGGCTGATAAGTACCCCTACTCAGTTTGCGCTCCTCTATACTTCCTCAATTACTGAGGTTTTGACCACAAGCTTATCTAGGTATGTCATCAACAGTTGGCTTTTTCAACATAAATTGCAACCAATGAGAGAACATGCCGACCTTTAAAGTGTTAAACAATGAAATGAGGTCAATGTTTTCACAAGTCATGAGTCCACCTCCAAATTTCGATTTTTCAGCGGTTTTTGGTTCTTAAACCAAACCCTAATTCCATAACCCTAACCCTAATGCATTTGCGAGACCAACACGGCACGAGTCAACTTCCAAATGTTCGATTGTTTCAGTAGTTTTTGGTTACTAACCCTAACTGTAATCTATAATGTTAGGAACCAAAACTGTTGAAAATATTCGAAATTTGGAAGTTGACCCCTGACTCATAAAACAGCTGGCTTCCACATAATTAAATGCATTTTTGTCCAAAATATGTCCATGAAACTTGGCTTTATTTTTGACAGCCATATTTTGATCATGATTATATTTCTGACCGAAATAACAGGGACAGACCTTGAACCCAAATTATGCCTGTACTCGGAAAAACGTAACAGGAAAAGTAATAAAGTTATGCAAATGATAAATATTTCAATCGTTAACTGTTGCTTTTATTTGGCTTCTGTGAAAGGGCAAAAGTGACTATTAGTATTAATTGTTTGCAAAACCGGGAAAATGAGTTACCACTTTAATTTCTTTACTTCCGCTTGCGCATGCGTAGTTCCATCCTAAATAACGTACTCCCGTTTCACGGTATCGTAAACATAGTGCAATCTCTTACACATTCAACAAAACCAACTCCGGTTACATGCTAAAATAACGAGTAATACGAGAGGTTCAAACATAAATCTGTATTTCTACACACACAAATTGTACGGATTGCATGTTTAAGAAGGCAATTATGGTGAATTGTAGCAATGTTTCTGATTCGAATGTCGCGTTATTTTGTGTTTCGGACCGGCTTAAATGTATTGAACCTTGACAAATGCATTTCATAAAAAGGTTTTTCATTGGATATGTTGAACATACGTTGGCAGACAACATAATTGACTAGTTTCCGAAATTAGCAAAATCGTATGATATTAACTAAGTCCCCTTAAATTTTAGGTCCTTTGGAGTGTGGCAGGGGGGTTAAGAACTTTTCGGAGTGTTGATCAGTCTATAAATGAAAAATAATACAGAATGTTATCTATTTTCAATACAGTGTAGCTTTTGTCAAACATTCGTTTACAGGCATTAATATATCGACAAAACAGCCAACCAAACGTTTTTAGTTCATTAAACATTACTAACACGATCAGGGAATCCCTCAGCCTTTTAACTATCATTTTAAAACTTTTCGAGGGGGTCCTATTAGAGAGGAGACCTTAAATTTTAGGTCTTTTGGAGGGGGAAGGGGGGTTATTAGAGGGCTTTTAGAGGGAGCTTAATAGACATGGTTCATACAAATATTTTGGGGGGAAAATCAAGGACAGCTGACACTTTTTCAAGGACCATTTGTGCATCACGATACATTATTTACATTCTATTTACAAAGAATAGTTTGCATACCACCAGCTGACAAGAGTTGGAATAAACACTTGGTGTTCATTCTTTCAATTTGATAAGTTTCAGATCAAGTTCCTTCTCTATTGCTGTAACTTCTTCAGCTTTTCCTTTTGCTGTGGAACGTAGAGAATTGGCCTGGACCAGGTACTTGTGTGCCTGTTTTTTCTCTGATTCCCCCTTTTGCAGGAGCCCATCGGCCCCTTCGTAAAGATTGTTGATGTCTGATTCGATTCTCCTTTTCTTTCTCTTTAGTTCTTCGATCTCTTCTAAAGTAAACTTCCTCTTTGCCTGAGCTTCGTCAGATTTCTTCTTATCTCTCTCTCTTGCTCCAAATAAATTTCATACCTTTGCCTGTTTCACAGATAACAATAATGACTTGCTCATGTCAACATTCAAAATTCCATTAACACTGTTCACATGGTCACAAACAGTTCGCATTGAAACAAGTGTGTGTTCCTTCAAGTTTTCTACTTCTACTTCCTTGTTAACACTGAAGCTTTGCTCAACAGCAGACTGGCCATGTGACAAAACTAGCAAAAGCTTCACAACTTTATAAAGGTTCTTGTAGCTGTCTCCTACCATAGAATAGACCGTCTATTCTGTCATTACTTGAGTCAAAATTTGCAAATCTGATGGTACCAAAGACTGGAATGTTATCCAAGAACATGTTGTACTCTCGCAACAAAGTGTCGCAGTCTTTCTCAGCAACTCTACCCGCATTAACCAGCAGGGTAAGGACTTTACGGACCTTTACAGAGCAGACTTCCTTGTTTGATGCCATCTTCACTGGATTGAAGCAGGACAAGTGTCGCATTTCTCCAATAATTTCTTGAGGAGGGCCACAAGACAGGCTTTGCTTTTAATTTTAAAATCCATGACCTCTTTTCACTTGCTTGCAATCCATGACCTCTTTTCACTTGCAAGCTTTTCACTTGCAAAGCCAACATCCACTCTCTTGCAGTTTACATGAATCTTCTCATCAGCAACATTGATCTTGGTCAATTTCTCATCACTGGTTGCATCCAATATCTCCTTCTTTATAAACCTCCTCATCATGTTATGATCATGCACAGATCATCACTCAGAAAATGAACCACTGGCCTATCTGTTTGGTACTCACTCAGGAATGGCTGCAACTGTGATGCGATACATTTAAAAAAGTGCAATTTTGCAATAAAGCACTTGTCTTGTACACATTCAGTAACAACTTCATATGACTTATTCTTGGGTTTAGCAACCTGTCCCTCTTCTGCAGCCTTGACATACTTCACAATGTTGTCCCAGATGTCTAGTGCTCTTTGGCACACTGGGACATTTTCCAGCCATCTGTGACTGACAAATTTGAGTGGCATCAATGAGGAACAGGTTATGGTCACATAATCGTCCTTTCGAGCTGTAGCATCTTTGAATAGATAATACAGACTTGCAAGAAATGACGACACTTGCCATTCTGTTGCATCCATTCCTCTCTTGAAACTGTTGTGCATTACATGAAGACCACATGCTCCAATAAGAGATGTCCCATAGTCATCATCAATTTTCTTCTTCAATTCTCCATAAAACTTCCAATTTACATTGGGACCATCCATGCTCACTTGAATGATGTGTTTCACTGGCAATCCACTTTCAAGCACATTCTTAGTGAAATGCTCCATTAAGTCATCAGCAGTACCATGACCTGAAGGAAACATGAAATGTATTTTACGTTTTGTCTCTCCAAAATATTATGTATCCTATTATTAAACCTCAAAGCTTCCATATTTCTTATATGATCTACCAGCTATTATGTTAATACCAGTCTTTTTGCACTAAATCTTGAAACGTGACATTTGGCAACCTTACAAATATAAACATCAAACACTTACCCTAAACTTGTACTTTTTTACTTTAACAATTATTATCCATAAAGGCGGTGCAATCACGCAGATTTGAGAGGCGCAAATAATAAATATATAAAATAGTACAATAGTATCTATTGTCTTTATAAAAAACTCTACCAATAAAATTTGTCAAGGGCAGAGCTAAAAATACACAGGCCTAAAAATGATAGCCTAAAACTATACAAAAACTACCAAAAATGATACACGTAAACTTTCAACCCCCCTCCCCGTCATTTTATTCCGGGATTGGGAGTCTCCATTGGCCATTGGGGTAAACCTTTCGTGCAAAGGTACTCACCTAGAAATGCACTGCCAAAGTATCTCGTCCTTACTTCCTTTTGCTCATCATCCCAGTATCTCACGTGAATATCCATCTGTTTATCCTGCAATTTTTGTTCAAACAAAACAGTAAAAGGCTCCTTTACACTCTCCATCAATAATTTCTGGAAATGTTTGGCCAAACCAAAGACACAGATGTAGGCAGGTTTTCGTTCTCCACAACGAAACTCCTTTGCTATATCACTGTCTGGAAACATCGTCGTAAACAGCTTAGACGTATCCTTTGATGAATTAAAAGAATAGTGACAATTATCCATCTTCAATGTCCACAATATTTCGGCACGAATCACGTCATCCTTCGTCATGAAATTCTTAATGGAAGGCTGTGGAGTTGCTTCATCCGGTAGTGGTGGTGGGGCTGTCGGTAACAGGTCGTCTGTCAATTCAGAAGTTGCTGCCACTGCTTTCGCTCCTGGATCTTTTTGTCTTTCTTCAGCCGAGGTGGTTGAGGAACCGACGAAATCAGGCAGAGTTGCTTTGTGTTTGCCTCTGACGGCGGCATTGGTCTTGTGTTTCGTGCCTTGCATGTGCGATTTTAGTGCACTCTCCCCCATGCTAGAAAAGTCAATTGCACGATCGCACCATTTGCATAATGCTTTCTTTTTTTTCTCCTTTGCTAACCGAGATCTACTCTTTGTACTCATTACACAATTCCCATTTGGAATCATAGATGCACTGACCTCACTTTGACATGATTTATAGCTGACAGCCACTGAATATATCATTCGCACGAGCGATCACATGCAGAAACGAGACCTCGT
>JAOBYG010093767.1:0-11319 GCA_025403545.1 Epizoanthus stellaris
AATCTATTTACAATGCACAAAATACACAATAATATATATCCTGGTTTCCATGAATGCCGTGTTTTAATAATAAGAACGTATTAATCGACGAAACTCATTCAGAGACTCTGCTTGCCTTATATTTTGTGGTAAACTGTTCCAAAGAGCAGCACCACTATAGCTAAAGCTAGTTTTTAAATAATTAGTGCGTGGTAGTGGAAGAGTAAGTTTGTTAGCAGAATTCCGTAGATAATAGGGAATTGACCTATTGCAATCTACAAATCTTGAGCACAGGTACCCAGGTGTGAGACCATTTAGGGATTTATAAACTAACAAAGCTTTTGGGATCTGGCGCTGTGTATGCAGAACATTCCACTCAAGATTTTCTATGAAAGTGGCGGCATCAGAAATCAAAGGAATTAATTTTCAAGGCAGATTCACTGTTACGCATCCATGTGGGTCAAACCTCAAGTACGTAACATCGTAAATCAATCAGACTCATTCTGTCGTACTTTGACAACGATGCTGTTCCAATGCCAGTGGCAAAATATACCGGCATATCTTCGTATTGTGATTGGTTACATGGTATGGAATAGTTTGTTGACGATGACGTTTGATGGGAAATGATTATTGTTATAAGTTAAATTGTAAAACAAAATTCTGACTCTTGATGGTTTCTTCCCCAAATTGTTTTATTGTTCCTAAAAGTGGGTGCTGGTTTGTTGACAATGAACCACTGTGCGCATACGGACCCTTACGACTTGGTTATTGAATGCGACCCATGATTTGACATTTTTGTTTACCAACAGCCGTACCTATGATCCCCCTTCACAATTGTTGTCCAGATTTCAGTGATCAGTACTTCATGTAATCTGTGTAACGACAATTATCGTCTATAATTTAAATAGCTACGCGACTGTTACATTGCCGATATGTTACTAAGAAAATTAAAAGTGAAGAAGTAAAACAGTTACAAGACAAATATCATACACTGATAGGCAGTCCCCAGGTTTCTGTCCATGGAGATATGGGCCTTCTCACAGATCCCCCTCCCACCCCCAGAATAAAAAAAAAAAAATTCCCACCCATACATTTATTCAGGTGTACCCTGGCCTGAATAGGATTACAAATACTTATAGTTTCTACTTCAGTAGTTCGCAAATTTTTATTTCAGGAGTGAAACATAATTGGAAAGGTTTGGAAGTTATTTTGCAATACAAAGTGCTCTTGATTGGAAATAGCTCTGGCAGATTATTTGTAGATTCAAAGGCATAATTTGGAATGTGTTTTTTTTGTCACTAACTTTTTTGTACAACCCCTTTTTCACTTTATCCAGCCTATGTAATAGAGCCTGCGTGCAGGCCGCATAATGTGTGCAGTTGTCCCAATATTACTCTTCGTCCCCCCCCCGGTAAAGGTAGGGTTCAAAGGGCAAGCAAGGAGGGGCTTCTCGAAACCATAATATGTACAGTTGTCCCAATATCTATATTACTCTTCGTGGCCAGTTTCTATGTGTCAAGTTGCTACAACAGTAATGATAGGTTGGACCTGAAATTTAGACTTCACGACATAGTGGTTCCTAATCCTATAAAAAGCAAATAACTACACCTGTATTTATAGCTAGTCTCATATACTTGCTTTTTTAAACCAAAATTATGCCTAGGTTTGTCTTGAAAGGTTCTTTATTGCAAGAAAGAAATAATATAAAATTGCTCCGTCAAAACTAATGACACAGTATGCGTACTTTGAAATGTCAATCAAATTCCGTCTGGCCGTGCATGTTGGTGGCGGTTCTTAACCCTGCTTAACGAAACGAAGGGTTGTATCCATAAGTAAAACAAGAAGTGCATTCATGCATCCTTACTTCCAATATATAGAGATTTGGAAGTTATTTTCCATTTCACAAGTTATGCGTATTCTTACACATTTCGCGCGCAAAGAGTTAACGTTGATACATAATCTACACCAGGATTCCAAGCAAATAGGGTTGCAGTGAAAGAAACGATGCCATGTGCAACAAAGAGCTGAGGGTAGCTTGGGAACGAGTTCAGATATTGGTGTCACCTGCTATTTACCATGTGGAGTTCATTGGTTCCATCGCCTCCAGTGATGGTCTCCTTTTCTCGAAACTGCGAAGGGTAAACATTTTTAATTCATAACTTTTATCTTCGTAGAAAGACTTACTCCTCTGTTCTTCTTTTTCTTTTTCCCTACTTCTTGTTCTTCTTCTTGTTCTTCTTGTTCTTCTTGTTCTTCTTGTTCTTCTTGTTCTTGTTCTTGTTCTTGTTCTTCTTCTTCTTCTTCTTCTTCTTCTTCTTCTTCGTATTTCTTCTGTGCTCTTCTTCTGCGCTCTTCTCCTGTGCTCTTCGTCTTCTCTCTTCTTCTGTGTTTTTCTTCTGTCCTAGTCTTCTGTACTCCTCTTCTCTGATTTTCGTCTATGTTTTTCTTCCGTGTTCTTCTGTGTTTTTCTTCTGTGTTCGTCTCCTGTCCTAGTCTTCTGAGCTCCTCTTCTCTGATGTTCGTCTGTGTGTCTGCTCCTTTTCTCTTATCTTCATCTGTGGTCTTCTTCTGTGTTCTTCTTCTGTGTTCCTCTTCTGTGCTCTTCTTCTGTGCTCTTCATCTGTGCTCTTCTTCTGTTCTCTTGCTATGTGCTTCGGTTTTGGCGTTTCGTCGGTTCTTCGGTAGTTCAGTTCTGGGGTTCTTTGTTTGGTTTCTTTGCTTTCCGGCAACAACTAAGGAACTGTTCGAAACTGCTGTACTTGCTTGCTTGGGTACAGTACAAGCAGGTACAGTAGTTTTGAACAATTCCTTAATATGTACATACTCACCTTAGCCGGTCCCCCTTCCTCGTTGCCCACAACGTCCTACCGGGACGTATTGTTTACTCTGTCCCCTCCTCGGTAGTGAACACTTCTCATGAATAATGTCGGTAGTGACGAGCTCACTAGTCATCAGCAGCATCGTAATCCACTCTCCTCTATGTTGGCTTCATTATGGCAGGGTCCTACTGTTTATATGAATAGAAATGAAACAGTAACAGAAATGGAGTGGAAATAAAAGATTTAATATAATGTTGCATAATGGGAACAAAACTTTTTTTCTCTTCAAACGTGAAATACTTGTATTGAGCTTCCCCCGATAATAAGCCATTTTTTAAGATGAAACGTCCCCTACAATATTTTAATTCCCCAGAACATAACTCTCCCTGAAATAAGCCCAATACATAAGTCTTGGGCTTGTTATCGGATGTTGACAGTATTTTAGTATTTATGGTAATGGACCGAGATTTACACATTTTAGAAAATGTTTTTGTAAATTCTGCTTTATCGGCAGAAATGGAAGAAACGGAAGACAAGACAAATCTCATTTTTCAGTGAAACCCTTGGTGTTTTAATAGCATAGAGGTGTTTTAATTGTATATACAGATTTCAAATTTTGACAGCTGCATGATAGACATTGTCCAAACTATATTAAAAAACATATCAAAATTTGTAATGTCCCGAGACCCTAAAATAGGTTCCTGGCATTCATCCAAACAGTTGCCCCACCCAAAAGTGCGAGTTGTCCCTCCTAAAAACGAGTTTCGCTGCGCCCCTATTGCGCTGAACTAGGTAAGGAACGATACAAACTACCATACAAACCATTCCAGGCTACAGTTTGCTATTCTTGTCCTCTAATCCAAGTTGTATTTCGACTATATGTAAAGACTGAGAGATATAGATAATAAGTACCAGTTAAAACAGAAGGACAGTGAAAGAAAAGTATAATTCGAAAATAGTTGTCCAGAAAAAGAACACAAGAAAAAGAGAAAATCAAAACTAGTTACGGCTGCGAAATTCATGTCAATGATGAAAATGATAACTTTTTGTTAGTCTGAAAACTTTGTCTCAATCTGAAAACGATTTCTGTAATAGTTTTACCACATTCTTTTTTAATTACAAAAGCACCAACTATACAAAGAACGAATCCATTGAAAACATTTTTCTGCTCTCGTTTCTTCAAAATTTCTGTTCTTTATTTGTTCATCGTTCAATTGAGAAAGTTTTACAATAGAAAGAAAGGCAGAGAGAAATGACTGGAACGATACAGTAAATACACCAACCTTGACTTGCCCCCAGTCTCAAACGTTTTCTCCCATGGCTTGGAGCCAACCTCCTCCCCAGTGCCACACGCGCGCCGAAGCTCGTGGTCTTGGAGCCTGCCCAGAACGCTTCAGACTGGGTACAAGTCGATACAAACCACCACCCTTCTCTGCATCTGCTGTCCGTTCCACCAAGTCAGCGGGTTCCTGTTTCGTTTGTCGTTGGCCGCCATGTTAGACTGACACCCGAAAATTTGCCAGTCGCGTGCGCTGCGGACAACTGCGCCGTTGACCGCTTTCGGCTCGAAAATTTCGCACAGTCTACATGCCTAGGGGAAAGGCCCACACCCTTTAATTCTTCTTAACTATATTAAATTATGTATTCTACAATTACCATAGATACAGTTAGTTAAGATACGCGCAATTAATTACATAATCGCAAACACACAATATCTGTCTTCCTGCACTATCTACGCCTGAAGACGTTTTACTCGCGTGAAGAGAATAGCATACCTCTACTTTCTTTATTTCCCGCACCCGTCCCCTCGGATAGTTAGTAAGAGGAAGAGAAAGATAAGGGTACACGGACACGAAAGATAGACAAGGGCGCGAGAAACCGTCTTCAGCCGGCTAACCTCTTATCATCCGCGTGGCACCAGCACAGGAGTTGTATTTAAGTCGGCTTAGACAGCCAATTAATCTATTATACCTAATAATATAACTTACCTTGTCTTGTCTTGTTGGAAACCTCGGTCGTCGCAATATTGACTAGAATGGATGATAAACGTCTTCTTCTCGGTCTTGTCTCTAACTATCTCTGTGATATCTATCTTAGGTCAGTCAGGACAGCGGAGTTGCCAGGGTGGTCATGAATCGACTTTCTGATCACGAAACTTTGCAGGCCAAATCACATGCAGGCTCTTGGTGGTATAAACCGAAATAGAGTAAAGCTTATCGACTCTCTCAGAATAATCAAACTTGCACGTCAACATAACCTAATAGCAATAAAGAGCCACGGCAAATTCGGCATCTGTTGGAAACATATGGCCAGGATAAAATGCTCATGTTTTCAAATCTATATTTATACGAAGAGATTAATTTATGTCTGTGAGTCTTCTTTTATTCAAGAATACGAAAAAATGGTGAAAATGAACCTTTCCTTAATTGTTTCTCACACTAGATTTTCGGCAATATTTGGAAGCTTGGTAACGGAGACTGTTTTAAAATATGATATTAATTCCAAAGAACCCAGTTGTCATGAAAGGTTCTCCATTTCAGAAGCTTCACATGCTACAATACTGTGCCAACTTAGATAACGGGTTAAATTAGCCTGTGTATTTCTGGCATTGGTTGCGACAGCTTCAAACACGTCATCTCTTCGAATAACGTAAACACAGAATCATCTATATTGCTTAATTTTGAATAATGTACATGTGTGATCCTTAGTTATCCAATGGAGCTTGATTTCCAGTGATGTGTACCGCACTGATTTCTGCCATTTTAAGGACTTCAAATCAAATCTCCAAATCGGGCGAAGAGAAAGGAGTTAAACTGCTACTGAAAGAGAGTCAGAACTTGCAAAGCACACAGTTCACCTTCAAAGCTAAAGGAACGCAACGAATAAACAGATTTCCGCTGAACTTGTATCTGTATGTGTCACTAAAGTTCTTCTATCTACCTATCTGATTTCAAATATAAAAATGGCCTATCTTTGTCGAAACGTCTTTGCTTGTTTGCTTGTTTCATCGTCGCTTTAGTCCTTGTTCTTGCTTGTCTTGCTACATTCCTTGAAGATAAGTTAATATTAGTGTTAGCTGAGAATGAAAAAAATGTAGGTAGAAGATAGATAGATAGATAAATAGATAAATAGACAGATAGACAGACAGACAGATGGACGGACGGACGGACGGACAGATAGATAGATAGACAGACAAACAGATAGATATATTTCTTTGCTTGGCTATGCAATGCTGTTGAGTCCTTACAAGGACGACACAGCTGCCCATTGCTGCCAACTCCACTGGTAAACGGCTGTGCACATGCGTACTGGTGTAGGGCACCACCGTTGGAGAGTGTTGCTCTGTGACCCCTCACATTGCTTTCTTTAGATAGTGGAAGTGGATGGTGGTGGATGACAATGATGGGTAATGGTGGTGGATAGTGGGTGATGGTGATGGATGGTGGGTGGAAGTGGATGGTGGTAGATGACAATGATGGGTGATGGTGATGGAAAGTGGGTGATGGTGATGGATGGTGAGTGATGATAATGGATGGTGGGCGATGGTAATGGACGGATGGGTGATGGATGGTGGGTGATGGATGGTGGGTGATGGTGGGTGGTGGTGATGGATTTTGAATTGCGGTGTGTGATGGTGGTGGATGGTGGGCGGTGGTAGATGATAATGGGTGATTGTGATAGATAGTGGGTGATGGTTGATGATGATGGGATGATGGTGGGTTGTGGTGGATGATGATGAGTGAAGATGGATGATGGTGGTGGGTGATGGTGGGTTATGGTGAGTGATGGTGGATGGTGGTGGTGGGTCATAGTGATGAAAGGTGGGTGGTAGTGGATGATGGTGGGTGATGGTGGATGATAATGATATATGGTGGGTGATGGTGGATGATAATGATATATGGTGGATGATGGTGGGTGATGGTAGGTGACGACAATGTGTTGTGGGTGATGGTTATGGATGGTACATGGTAGTGGGTGATGGTGGATGATGGTGGATAATGGTGGGTGGTGGTAGATGATGATGAGCGAAGATGGATGATGGCGGGTGATGGTGGGTTATGGTGAGTGATGGTGGTGGTGGTTCATAGTGATGAAAGGTGGGTGGTAGTGGATGATGGTGGGTGATGGTGGATGATGATGATATATGGTGGGTGATGGTGGGTGATGGTAGGTGACGACAATGTGTGGTGGGTGATGGTTATGGATGGTGCATGGTGGTGGGTGATGGATGATGGGTGGTGGTGGATGATGGTGATGGATTGTGAATTGTGGTAGGCGGTGTTGAGTGATAATGATGTATGGTGGGTGATGATGGGTGATGGTGGATGATGGTGGATAATGGTGGGTGGTGGTAGATGATAATGAGTGAAGATGGATGATGGCGGGTGATGGTGGGTTATGGTGAGTGACGGTGGATAGTGGTGGTGGGTCATAGTGATGAAAGGTGGGTGGTATTGGATGATGGTGGGTGATGGTGGATGATGATGATATATGGTGGATGATGGTGGGTAATGGTGGGTGATGGTGGGTGATGACAATGTATGGTGGGTGATGGTTATGAATGGTGTATGGTAGTGGGTGATGTTAATGGATGAAGTGTGGTGGTGGATGACGGTGATAGATTGTGAATTGTCGTAGATGGTGTTGAGTGATGATGATGTATGGTGGGTGATCATCGATCATGGGTGATGGCGGATGATGGTGTGATGGTGATGGTGATGGATTGTGGGTGGAGGTTGTTGATGGTGGGTGATAGTGAAAGATGGTGGGTGGTGGATGGATTGTAAATGGTAGTGAGTGGTGTTGGGTGATGATGATGGACAGTGGGTGATGATGGGTGATGTGGATGATGGTGGATAATGGTGGGTGATGGTGATGGATGGTGGGTGCTGGTGATAGATGGTGGTGGGTAGTGGTGAATGATGGTGAGTTGATGGTGGAGCCTGGGAAGGCGCGTTACACACTGACGGACGGTTCAAGACAAGGCACTACATTAATTGCTATACATTACTGTCTCACCTTCAGACCAGATATGCAAACTGAGTCTACGTGTGGTCAGAAATGACCGATTTGTAATGTTGTGAGCGAAAAAGGCATGAGTTTTAGAGGGGTCTTGAACATATTTTTACTTTTAATATAATGTCTCTTTCAAAACGTCATTTCCTGCTATATTACTGTGCCCAAAAATGCTTAACCCACTCCAGAGTCAATAACCTAACATTTATGTCCCTCCTTTAAACCCTTACCCCAAAATATTGCATGTGATCCTTTCTCAATATATTGTGATCATTTTTCAAAATATGCCAGTCCTCCCTCCAAGAAATAATGACTGGTCCCTAATGTGTCCCGCCTCCTTTTCTTTTGTTTTGGTCAAAACCCCCACAACGTTTGATGCAGATTAAAATGTGACTGACAAAAAGCTCATTTTCATGGATATACTATTATTATGCATGTATCTGAGTGTGCTTAAAAAAATTACCTTCCAGTTATTAGGTATTTATTGCGTGTCCCCTAATTATATATAATTTCAACAAAAGCCGATTTTTGTTTAAAAAGAATGAGAAAAGGCAGAATTTTGAGGAGATATCTAAGAAAGCCTACAGTACAGAACCCTGAGAATTGCCCTATTTCATTATTACGTCATAGGTTCCTTCAATGTAATAAACAAAACGTGATTGATTTTGCTGGTAAAGGTTCGAATTCACCAACTTGATATTATATCTGATTCGTATTATCATATGAACAATGAAATGTAGCAACAAAGTTGTTTCACCGCTTCGCTAGTGTCAGAACTGGCCTGAAACGTGGTTTGTTTACAGTTTAATCCCACAATGCAACAATAACATGGATTTTGAAAGTCCAAAGTCAAAGGAAGCTTCACAAAATTTCATTCTGAAACTCAGTTAAAATGTACAGAAACAAGGATTTCTCTTTCTTAAAGGCAGAAAATTGCAGTTTGTGCGTGTTTTTCATGCGTTTGTAAAATGTAAACAACCTATGACGTAACAGTGAAATAGGGCATTTGAGGACAAACATAGGAATTATCTGCTCTTGTAAGCGATTGCTCTATGACTGAACATACATACCATAAACAGCAAAAATAAAGTCATTTTATCATGTAGGTTCCTGCTACTGTCACAAGTACTGAGTGCGAACTTATCTTTGCGCATAATGTTTTGCGCGTTTTGTTCTTGCAAATTGACAGAAAACGCACACATTTAATCTCACAGTAAGTTCATGTAAAACGGTAATAGCAAATATGTCTTTTACTTGAATACTTGGATTATTTTTAATTATGACAAAAACCATAAATAACAACAATGAAACTAAAGCTTCCAGGTCACTAGAAAACCTCGGCTTGAAAGTTGAAAATTGAAACATCAGCGATATTAACGGATAACGGCAACAAACACAATTGCAGAACAAGTCAAATATCAATCAATTTTTAGAAATTTAATGACTGCAACGTAGAAATGCTGATCAACAACAATGCAGCACAATCTGATCGATTAGGCATCTAAACTGCGAAAGAAAGTTAAAATATATCCATGCGTGCACCTCTGGCGAAGTTTCACATTTGTAAGGTGAACAGTGTCTGATCGAAAGTAATCAAATTATTTTCCAAGTATACATGAAACTTAAAACAGTTCAACACAAATTAATACCAAGTTGCTTTCACGTCATTTTCAAAACACTAATAAGATGTGTTCGGTAGAATCAGTCAATGAGTAATTTAACAACTTGGTACAATTATACATTTCCGAACTTGTAAGTTTCTTGTGAATTTTGCTTGAAAAATCGAACAGTGAAGAGGTCATATACCAAGAAGCTGTAATTATGCAGATGTAGTGTTCTTAAAACTTTAGAGAAGTACATCATAGTTCCAACTTCAATAAAAATGATTTTGCAGTCCACTGGAAGACACTGTCTGACACATGCACGTGGCATTCTATTTTCCTTACTTGTCTGACTCTCTGATAATTGTTGTAATATATTTTAAGAGATTTGTAAATTGTTAAATGGTGTAATACAGCAATGGGATAATTTTATACAATGAGTTCAGTTCGCAGTTTCTACTTTCTTCAAATATTAAATACCACATGTTTTATATGAAAATTTTGAATTTGATTCTAGCAAGAGGTAAAAGGTCGTAAAAGGACGAAAATATACAAAAAGAACGAAATTGAACTTACCATGCATATTTGTAGTTTGTGATTGCTGGCTTCTATGTCGCCTGCAAATAGATTATATTAGATGGTTAAATAATAATTTATTCACATGAAGAAATAAATTGGGGAGAACGGAGAACAGGAAACACAAGTCAGTAAACGTACCGTGGATATTTGTTCCTTGCTGGAGTCACTTTTGTTCCTGCCAGAGTAACAATAACTATACATTACTCTTCGACTATCTGGGTATAATAAAGCAATTGCAAACGTTTCGAAAGAAATCTTTAAGGAACGCTAAAAGGATCTATTGCCACCATAAAATATATTTTGCGTATTGAAACTTCAACCGCGCGCACGTGGCCTCACTCGCCGGTGACTTACAGTTCACACAAATCTGGAAAAAGATTTGCTTAATTCAGAATTCGTGTATGAAAACTTCAAATTCAACTTTAGAGGTTTTATGTGGACAAGAACCCAAGCATTCTTTTGTCACAAAAGTACAATATAAACAAGTTTATGTTTTTCGAAGTTGTAATTCAATTCTATTTCCCGCGCATTTACCATTTTCTTCTACTCACTTGATTCAATAAAACCACACAAAATACACATTCAGTAGGCCAGAAAAATGGTTAAAATAAATAAAATACTAATAGCAAATGGTTAATTAAGAAAGCTGACGGAGGGGCGACATATTTTGCAAATATTTCACGGTTGTTAGCGTGGATATGATTTAAGAGTGGCGAAAGCTAAGTCAACTGAACTTCGAAGCAGCACAATACCAGTTGTTCTAATCCTTAAAACATATATTACTTCCACAAAGCTTTTCTGCCGCTTTCTGCATTGATACTTACCGTTTGTTGCATATAATTTCATTCCGTATTTGCTTTTCTTTCCGTATTTCTCGGAGGACGTGTTGATAAACCCTTCCTGCTCAAAACCTTTTCATTCTGTGCTGGAAGAGTTTCAATTACAGCAGCATAGGCGGGAATGGGTCTTTGCTGATTGGCTGAATTCCGTCCATTCACAGAACAGAATGCGAACAATGGAACGCCTGGCTTTGGCTGGAGGGGGACCGGGCCCAAGAAGTCCCAAGTAAAGCAAGAAAAATACAACCAAACACTGGAAATTAATGGCAAAATAGGTCAGTTTATGTCAAGCGGCGAGGCAGCAAGGATATTTCCATTTCGGTCAAAAGTACAAAAACGTAATGTCAAAAAGCCAACTTGTAGGGGCAAACGTTTTCTGACCTTTTTTGGTAGTTTTACTTGGAGCCGACTTACGGTGGGCGAGGGACGCCGGGGGGGGGGGGGGGGGGGGTACAAACCCAATTCCCAAACTACCGGTAACAGATT
>JAOBYG010093878.1:0-11319 GCA_025403545.1 Epizoanthus stellaris
TAATATTGAAATTATCATAATGCATTCATAATATTGAAATTATCATAATGCATTCATAATATTGAAATTATCATAATTCGTGTTCAACCGAATTACAAAGTTCAACGATAGCTCGACGTTCGAACCATGTCCCACCAGAGTTGGGTAGCACGACCTCTGTCACGACCTCTGTCGTGCTACCTGACTTTAGCGCGATATGCTTTCAAACGTCGTGCTATTGTCGAACTTAATTCAAGCTGTGTATTGATACGTTCTGTATATCATATCACAGGGAGGACCGCTGACCGATAGTACAACTATTCACTGTATGGCAACTCATCTGACGTCTTTCGGAGCGGGGCTCATGGTTGCTCCAAATCCTATTGACTTCAGTAAGGTGTTTGCTGGGTTCAAAGACATGTTCAAAACTGGTAACGTGGTGGTGCTGTTTACAATCGTAGCACTGTTCTTGTTTTATACACTGGTGGCCATTTATGTGCGACGAGCCGACAAAAGAGATGTGTTACAGGTAAATAACGTGTTCATGAGTGTATGTGTATATGTGGATTATCTATCTTCTCTGGCACCCATCCATCCATCTATCCTTCCATCCATATATTAAAATTATTTCATTATTCAATCAATCAATCAATCAATCAATCAATCAATCAATCAATCAACCAACCAACCAACTAACCAACCAACCAACCAACCAACCAACCAATCAGTCAATCAATCAATCAATCAATCAATCAATCAATCAATCAATTAATTCATCTATACATCCATCATCCATACCGTAAATGATCCACCAAACGCCCACTTTCCAATAAACGTCCCATATCTAAAAAAACACCTTCCTCGAAAACTGGCATTTTGTAATAAAGTCCTTCTCTGATAAACGTCTGCCCTAAAAAACAGGAACAACGCAAAGAAAAATGAGGCAGGGCAGAATAACTGAAATCGCAGCTTTCTGTGCTGGATAAACCAAAGATTCCAAACCCAAACATAAAGAGGTTGATTTGAATAGGGACAGTGGCATTGATATCGAGAACTAATTTAAGATTTATGTATGTCAGGTTTGATGTATGACATTTAAACCTAAAAAAATGTTGAAGAACATATAGGTTTGTTTTCCATTTTGGGGAAATTAAATTAACTTCTCTATTTAATTTAAAGCCCATGAGTATCTAATAGATACCTAAAAATGCTTCGGGCGTGTTTATAGGATCATTTGAGGCATTCTTACATATTTTTGCACAAGCAAGTGATTATTATCTATTATTGATACTAATACTAGTATATAAGTGCTAACAATGTTGATTCTGTTTCTGCTACTGGTAACAATGTTGAAATGTTAACACTGTTTCTAGTATTGACAGTGGTTTTCATTGATGTATTTATACAGTTACAGTTACGGTTACTGTTATTATTACTGGGCAAATTTTCTACGACAGTATCAATCTCTACCTGCCCATTGGCGAATTAGCTTGTCAATGCGGCCATATGTTACTTATACGGTAGTTCATTATATAAACTTTAATATCACCAATCTAAAAAACAGTGTACCATATAAATACACCCGTGTTGATTTTGAAACCTTTGCAGATGGGCGCCACTCCAATATCTCCCAACAAACCTAATGCCCGATATCGCTACGAACTTACCATTGAAACTGGCCGGCGGAGTGACGGGGGCACGACTGCGCGTGTTTCGTGTATCATCACTGGAAAGAACGGCAACAGCGGCGTGTGCGCACTGAAAGATCCAGAAAGGTGTCCGTTCCAGCGAGGCAATGTTAACTCGTTCATAATATCAGTGCCACAGTGCCTTGGGCCTATTGAGTCTATCCGCATATGGCACGATAACACTGGCAGACACCCCTCCTGGTTTCTCAGTGGGCTGGTTTTGCAGGACCTTCAGAAGGATCAGCGATGGTATTTTAGTACAGGTTAGTTAGGGGCTATGTCATGGCTATTTAAGTCATTTTTGTGATGTACGAAATTCGCCACATGCAAATCAAAGGAATATTAATCTCAAAATAACAGGTTACTGTGGTATAAAAATACAAAAGAGATGATGATAAGCCATAAAGACACGTGGATGGTTAAAATTGGGGAAGATCAAAACGGATTACAAACTCCCAATTTAATTTTGGTCCGGGTTAGATATTAAATATGTTTAACCCATTCGCTGTCAAAATTGTGTTTCTTGTATTTAGAATCTTATTCACATAATGCAGCTAATACATAATCATTTTATCTTTTCCTGTTGTCCAGTTGAGCTTATAACTCGTGTTTCATGATGTTTCATGGCTTTTTCCTGAAAATAGCCGTCGACCTTGTTCCCAGGGCCATCTGTGCACCAAGCGCGCAGGTGGCTCTGGAACAAGAGCGGCAAAGTACAGTAGACCCTCCCTATCTCGACTTCGGTTATGTCGATCACCTCGCTATCTCGAACTGAAAGCCGTTTTCCTTGAATATGACTCGCTGTTTATCAGTAATTGACTATGGGTTATCTCGACTCCGGTTATCTCGAAAACCTCGCTATCTCGAGGAATATGTGATTTCCCTTGACCTAAATTAATCTTCTTCTCTCTAACTAACGCTGAAGCTGACCCAATGACAACAGAAAGCAATGAAATGAAGCAAGAAAAGTAATATGTCTTTATTACAAAACGCGCCCTTGAGACTTCCAGCTTTCTGGAGATGGTATTTTAGTACAGGTTAGTTACTTAGCGACGGGCCACTCGACCTTGTTTTTAGGGCCATCTGTGCGCAAACCCACAGAGGCGCGCGGCTGGCTCTAGGAACAAGAATGCTAGCCAGTTTACACAGTCATGATGGGAAGTTAAGGGGATAATGTCATGGCTGTTTTAATGTATTTTCATAATATGGCAAGAAATTGCTTTGATTGGGATTTAACATCTTCAAATAGGAAGAAGGCATCTCCACAAGTGATGAACGGAAAGATCTTTGGCATAATAAGTCACACCAAATAACCAAAACCATCCGTGTATTTTAAAAGGTGTCTGAACACAGTTTCACAATTTTAAATGGGGGCTACTCTTATTTTAAATCAGTTCAGTACAGAAGCTTCAATATGAATTTATGTTTAACTCAGTACTTGATATTATGTCACTGACTACATTTGGGGTACAAAAGATGCTCTAAATAGGTTTCCATGGCAACCACTGGCATTACAAAACCACCTTGATATTTGCAAAATATTAGGGTTTCTCAAAATCTACTCGATAACGTTTCTTTAAATTTTGCGAAATTAAATATTAGAAGTTGAAAAATTATCTTATGCAAAATCAGACATTTCTGACAGAGGCGTTTCAAGAGAAGTGACGTAGAATAATTTATGCTATTGAACCCCTTAATTTTTTTTTGTCTGTCAGATTTGCATTATAATTTTTTGAAAGCATGTTGCAGTGTTAATATCACTTCCTACAAAATTTAACGAAAATTTACTGAGTAGATTTCGAGACATTGCTGTCTTTTGTCATTTTAAAGGCTAATATTAGAGGTATTCCGTTGCCATGGTAACAATTTGGCATCCTATAGCAGAACAAAAGCTTATTACATGTCTCTATAATCTGTTGGAATATCTCAACGTTTAGAGCAAGAACTGAAGAGTTATCACTTGTACAAGTTTGATACTTGTTTCAACCGTTAATTGTGTTCAGACACCTTAAAATCAAGTTTGGTGATTCGTAATCCACATCCATCTGTGCCATCCTGCACTTTAGCACAAAATCACTTGTTCTGTTTTGATTTTTAGACTATTTTCATCGCACTGAGTTGCTTATTTGATGATATTTGGCCGTTTTTCACAAAAGGCAGCTGATACCAATTTTAGTGTTTTAGCCTAATAGTGAACCTTTAATGCTAGTGGTAGGATTATCCTAGAAGGCGGGTGAACCTACATACAATATTCACCAAACCACCTTGGGATAATCTCGTCCCCAGATCTCGTTTTGGACTTATCAAGAAAAAAAGAGTGGGGGAGGGGGAACGAGGAAACGAGATGACATGCACCAACTACGCATGCCCAGTTCCCGTGAACAAAAAGCTTATCTCGTCCCAAGATTTCATTTTGGTTCCCAAACAAGATCCGAGGACGAAATCAGGTTCAGGTGCCTGTTGACAGGATTAATTCGGGCATGCGCAGTTGGTGCGTGGGCCTGATTCATGGCCCAGGCGTAATCGAATTTTGCCAGATCTCGTTTCCTCGTTCCCCCCACCCCCACTCTTTTTTCTTGAAAATTCCAAAACGATATCTGGGGACGAGATCACACCTTAGGAAGCTCTCAATGACAATAAAATCGGCCATCTCTCCCCTTCCCTTTTCTCATATTCAGTGTTGTTTTGCCAGAAGAAATGCTAAAAACGTTTTTCCAAGATTGAATTCCGGTGGGGAGGGACATAATAGTGTCAAATGATGTCTTTGTTTGAGCGTCCTAAGAATTTTGGATGGGGTTGTAGCTACGGCTTTTGGATTCACCATTTTCATGTCAAGGGTTACAATTGGCAGGGATGATAGTACAACCTCATTACGTTAGTTTTTATTTGTATTTAACTAGGCTGCTGGCTGGCTGTTGATGAAGAAGACGGTAAAATTGAAAGAACTCTTCCACCAGCTAACGAGGCAGACATGGTGTCCTTTAAAGCGCTCTTCGATTCCAAGATAAGAAGGGACCTATTTGACAAGCATTTGTGGTTCTCAGTCTTTTATCGACCACCACGAAGCCGCTTTACTCGTGTACAACGCTTGTCTTGCTGTCTGTCACTGCTCTGTACCGCCATGGTGGCAAGTGCTATGTTTTATGGTGCAGGCCCAGAACCAGGAGACTCCTCGGAGAATGTGACAATTGGTCCAATTCAATTAAACTTGAAGAGTGTGATAATTGGTATTCAATCCAGTCTTGTGGTTATACCTGTCAATATCTTCATCGTGTATATATTTCGAAATTATAGACCAAAGGAAGTCGAGGAAGAGACTAAAGAAAGCGAAGAAAGTTATATCAACGAGGTCGAAGTTGAATCAGAAGAAGATTCCAAAAGCTTAGACAATGAGGTTAAGGATAAAGGAAGCGACAAATTGAGTGACAATTCAGAGAACCAACCAATATACGATAATGCTGATGTATCGCTACCACAAATTGTAAATCAGAAAAAATCAGAAAATGAAGAAATAGACAAAGACGAACTTGAGGCGCACAAGATTCAAATTGAAAGATTGGATTCCTCAGATCTAGATGAACTAAACCGGCTTGAAACTGAAGATGACAAAGCCTGCTTAACAGAACCTGACCCACAAGAAGAAAAACAAGGATGTCTTGCTAAACTCAAATCCAAATTCTCCCGCAAGAAGGAAAAGCCTCCAAGCAACAAACCCAAAGGGCTACCTTACTGGACTTTCTACGTTGGATATGTGTTCTGCTTTCTGGCTTCGGTAACTTCAGCGCTGTTCACCTTGTTCTACAGTATGATGTGGGGGAAGGACAAGTCCAACCTGTGGCTGTCTACCATGATGGTGTCGTTCGTGCAGGACACCTTTGTGTCCCAGCCAGTCAAAGTGCTGGCCATAGCGCTGTTCTTTGCTCTTGTGATTAAGAAACCGGCTGAGGAAGATGATGACGAAGAGTTGACGGGCAAAAAGTTAGGTAAGAAACTACAAAAAGGTGAATTGGCTTCAATACTTTATAGGTAAATAGGGTGTTGATAGATGCGTTTTCCAATAATCCTAATAATTTAATCATAGATTGCAGTAAATATAACAATCTTCGAAAATATTTTCTTGAATCTACAAATTTATTTTTTTATTTTTTATTTTTTGTTTTGTTTTGTTTTTGGTTAAACATATTCTTTTGTTGTAGTTTATTGTATGATAATCATATATAGTTACCGTTGAAAGAAACTAGCTTTAGCAATACCTGTAAGTGCTACTGGTCATGCTAATAAAGCCATTATGTCTGTCTGTCTTGGTGAAATTATTTCAACAATTCGTGCTGACGAGGCATTGCAAATACCTCGTGACCCCTCGTCAAACGCTCGCGCTCGTTTTTGAAATATAACTTAAAGGAATCCTGAAGTGAAAAACACTTTGCTGGCAAAATGAAAGAACTTGTTCCGCTAAATTACTATGTGACGTTTTTGGGGTTCAAAACCATCACACCAACGAGAACGCAGTGAAAACGTTTCCCTATTTTTGCACTTCGACAATCATGAGTCCACCATTTTGGATTATGTCGTCAGCGAGTTGCCGTTCCCAGGCCCAGCACATGGACGGTCGTACGGTGCACCTATCAAAACAAACAAGATGGCGAGGGGACTGGGAACGGCAACTCACTGGCATCATTAATCCAAGATGGCGGGCCCACGAGTGTCGAAGTGCAAAACGTTTTCGCTCCGTTCTCATTTGTGTGATGGTTTTGGACCCCAGGTTCTTATATTTTGCCAGCAAAGTGTTTTTCACTTCGGGATTCCTTTAACAACAAGGTGGTACAAAACAACTACGGAAAGCAAAACCATGTTATGGTAACTGAATGATCAATTGCACCAGGTTTCTCAACTGATCCTTACCGCATTGGCTGGGAAAGCACGAATCATCACCGGTACCACCCCCCTGAATAACGCCGACGGTCCCTCAGTGCGCACCTATGGGGGCAGAAAGCAAAGAAAACATAACATATTGTTCATACCGAAATAACAGCTCGTTTGCAAGGGCTCTTCAAGTACATGCAAGGATTCAAGGCTACGACAAAGCAAAATGTACTAGTATGATATGATATACGGAAAATAAACAATGCAAATAATAATAATAATAATAATAATAATAATAATAATAATAATAACAATATCAATATAAATTGGAGTAGTAGGAGTAACAATGCTAATATTAACAATAATAAAAATAATAACTATTAATATTAATAATAATAACAATAATAATAATATTAACTAATTAATGTTAACTTAAAAACCAGTTGGAACCAGTTGGAACTAGTTGGATTATTAAATACATGTATCTGAAGCTTTTACTGTGTACTGGTATCACTGGAAGGAGTTTCTAATACTATCTCTGCACTGCAGCAGCCAATACGATTCACTATATACCTCTTATTTAGCCCGAGTGCAAGGTCGGTATCATAAGTTACAGACCGAGTATGTTTTCCATTCTTATGGCCCAAGTGCGAAGTGCGCGGTCCATGAGGAAAAAATCGATGATCTGTAACTTACGGTGCACACCGAGAAATGAGGCTAATAAGATGTTTATTATATGGCTTTTCTAGCTTTCTTACACAACAAAACAAGCTTTATGACACTTGCTTGACCAATAACAGTCCGTACCGTAAGTTATGGACCTCAAATTGACCAATGAGAGTGCTAAAATCTAGCAAGCCATATAATAAATCTTTTTATTCGATCTGCTGATAATCCTATTGAATGTGTTCACATACTGTTAAAACAGAGGCAAGACCAATAAGATATTTGAATCATAGTTTAAAGACTTGAATGAGAATTATGAGAAAGGTTACATACCAAATGACGGAAGACATCTCTCACTCCATTCGGGTAGGTGCCTTCGGGTGCTGTAACAAGTACACATCACACATTATACAAAATCTGAGCCTCAAGATAACGGCAAGATCTATAAACTATGAAGATCTACACTCTTATCATGGAAACAAACTTGATATCCAGGAAGTACTGTCAAAGGGTCAGACAAGAATCAACAATATCAATTACAATAATAATTCATACAAAGAATAAAATAAAGAAAAGTGAAAGAAGACTGTGGGAATAACTGTTATAAAATATGATCACCAAAAACTCTACAGTCACAACAGAGACAATGTCATTTGCACCCAATATGCTTTCCGAGTATAACTGAATTTCTTGGGACCCAATGGGCCGATTATCTAAACAAAGTCCAAACTCTAGCCCATGTCTATCTTTTGTTCAAAGGTGTTGCCAACAATAGATAACCATTGGCTAGAGTTTAAACTTCATTGTTAAAAATAATCGGCCCAATAAGTTCACGACGTAAAATTAAGTTTTGTCACACTGATTTCTAAGTGTTTCAAAATAGGTTGTAATGTTATTCTGTTTTCATACTCCAAAAAAATAAGAGTATAAAACCTCAAGTGGACTGTGATTATAATGACAAAGCATCTTGGTTGCAAATCGGTATTTAACCCTTAAAGCCATAAACCTTTTTGAGTAACACGAAGATATAAGGGGACGGGGGGGGGGTTATTTGGGCCCATCCCCCCATAATGTTCAAAATGGTTAAGAATTAGAGCATGCCATTTGGCATGCAAGTAGTCCACATTCTACTATTTCATTTATATGGCAACAATCAGCCATTAATTAATTATCGTTACTATGGCAACAGATGTTCAAAACCAAATCCGCCATGTTGGCCGCCATCTTGGATTTTTCAGTATTTGAATTTTTGACTACTTTTCAAGGATATTTCTAGAAATAGTAAGAATACAACATTTTAGTGGCTAAAACTATGAAAGAACTAAAAGAAAACAAAATACTAGGAGTTTAGAACCATTTTTTTCAAGAAATTTAAAATTATGAAAGCAAAACCTAATTTACCTAATTCTTTCAAATGACGTCATCAGTGCTGACGTCATCTAATTAGTGTCAAACAACGCGTCTATTATCTGGCTAAAGTTGTTAAAACGTTTTTGCAATTGGTAAAAAGGAAAGAAAATTGAGGTCCGAAAATACTTGTGGAGGGGTCCAAATAACCTCTCCCCCCCTCCCTGGTCCCATTATGCCTTTAAGGGTCAACAGATACTTATTTCAAATCTCATTCTAAGATTTTCCAAGTATGAAATACATGTGTAACTTTCATAACCCTAGATATTGTATATTTTCGTACTGATATTGCATGGTAAGGTAGAAGTTAAGGTGGCTCAATAGTTTTGAATTCACAAATCTACATTTTGCTTCAAACTTATGACATTTTTTTACCTTTCATTCGATTTTCCTCAAATAAAAAGTCGTATTAACAACAGCATTTGTAGACTTTAATGACACATTTACCGATGCCTATAACACTACGTACTCTCTGGTATGTTGACGTAATTGATCTGATAATATACGTTAAGAACTTCGATTCTGCAAAACTACATCAACATCTTTAGGACAGTTTTTCTGCAAATTAGTGAAACATTTCAAGGTATTGTTTTCTGATGCAAATTAAAAACCTACCGCTACTGAGCCATTTCTCAAGAATAGTGTAAGCAAACCCTTCATACACCGTCAGACTGTAGTTTTATGATGGACAAGATATCTGTCAAAAACTGAAATCAATCATGCTAGTAGCTCCCGAGTTAGTCAATGTTATATTTTGTGTTTGGAATTGGTGTTTTCGTAATACACACGCTCGTTTAGTAATTTTTAACGTTTTGGCAGGTATTTTAAAATTCCGTCCAGCGATTTTGTTTAAAATTCAATATGTTGTTCATGTGGTCTTTTAGAAACAATGTACAAACTCTTGTTGCAATTGAATCAACGGAGGTAACGTTTTTGGCAACTTTAGTGAGGGTACTTCTGACTCTATTTTCTTGTCGTTTGTGCCAAGGCTCAGTTATTTTGAAAATTATTCAAAAACAAGAAGCATTTCAACATCCTTTGTTCTTGGCACGAAGGAATTTTACCAAACAAACAAACAAACTATCCTCTGATACTTTCAACGGCAGTTGTGAAAGAGTCTGGGACAATAACGTGCCGTAGGCCGGTTGGCTATTTTCGGTTAGGAAACAGAAAAACGCAGAAAAGATAGCACTAACTGCCACTTATTTCCACACAACAGCTTCGTCCGCCATCTTGGAATTCCGGAGTTCCATAAACATTCTTGTGATTGGTCAATTTCGGTCTCGTACCCAGGCTCCAGGACTGCGTAGATCTGTCAATCAATCCATCTGTCTGTTCATTTGTCAATCAATCTATCGTCCTGTCTATCTTTCCATTAATCCATCTGTCTGTCCACCTGTCAATCAATCCATCTGTCTATCCATCTGTCAATCAACGCATTTTCCTGTCCATTTGCTTTTCAATCTATCTGCTTTCTATCTGTTAATCCATCTGTCTAATAGTCTTGTCTGCCAGTGTCCATCTGTCAATTAATCTACTCGTCTGTTCGTCTGTCTACAATCGATCTTACATCTATACATCAATGGATTTGATCGACCACCTATCATCATCATCATCATCATCATCATCATCATTCCGGCAGCAAGCTACATCCATAATGGATTATCTTTACTTGTCAACGTGCAATACAGCCTGGATATCACAAGGCTCAAGTTTAGTAATAATATGCAAATCTTGTTTGTTCTTCTCTACTAACAATAATAACAACATCAAACCTGATTTTCCGTTGCCATAACAACAATATTAACATCCTGTTCCCAAATCATTTGCCAGAAGTCAGGAGCTGTACTTTCCATGGGCCCCTGAGCTGCGATATAGCTGTAATCTTTTCTTCCAACTCGCATCTGATTAAAACAAGAATAAGCAATTTATGTTTTCAACCATGAGTTAGTCCAACGAATTCGTTAAAAACTTTGTTTGATAATCAGAGAGAAAGGTAAATTTTCCCTCTGCATCGTAGTCATACAGAAAATCAAATGGTATAAAGAATACTACAAAAATTATTCACTAAAGGCGCTTTCAATACGAAATGATAACTGCCTCATGGGTTACAATCATCTGATACCCAACCAGTGAGTCGAATAACTGTTTTGCTAATTACTTCAATTTATTTTTCACAAATCATTCGGAAGTTCACGTCTGTTCCCACTGTCAAAGAGAATATTGATCACAGCAACTGTGTGCACTGTATTTTCCATATAAGGTCAAACAAAGATATATCCTACAGGGGCTAAGCCAATGAGAAAGATATATCCTGCAGGGGCTAAGCCAATGAGAAAGATATATCCTGCAGGGGCTAAGCCAATGAGACATAAAATAAAGTCTGCAAGTTACAAATCAAATTAGTGCAACGTGATCTATCCTGCAGGCAGCTCATGTAATTACCTACCTTTACAAAGCTTGCATTAGTATAGTCGTTATTTGCAGCATTGCGTCGTGGATTAAGTTGTACTCTTGTTTCCTTTGTGTCAGAAATAAAAGAGGACATCAAGTTTCAGTTGACAAGATAGCATACATGAAAACAATAGTTTTTTAATCATAATCCTTTGGTACTGAGAAAGTTTATTGTTTATTGTTTATTGTTTATTGCTTTAACCCACTCTGAGGTGGACGGAGAGCCTTAACAGGTTTTGCAACCCAATTGACAAAGGTCTCC
>JAOBYG010093989.1:0-11317 GCA_025403545.1 Epizoanthus stellaris
ACTACTATGTAGTTTGAGCACTTTGGCAATAGTACAGCGAGCCTTTTAAACTGCCTTGTTACAAGCTTGCTTGTTTCGTAGCCAAGGTTCAGTCTCAAACCTCTGAGCTGCACTGATGAGTCCTCAAAGGACGAAACAATGTTGTCTGTAGATTGAGTATATATACATATATATATATATATCTTACACATGTCGCTAATTGTCTATGCTCATTTCATTAATATTACTTGTAAACTCTCCTTCCTGATATCCAGTCCAATGTTGTTTTCTTTCATTTCTATCCTTTTTACCTCAGCCTCGATCACTTAGCTTTGCTATTTTAGTTGGGGTAATAATCTTAGAAACTCATATACACATATGTTATGAATTAAAGTAGAAAGTTGAAATTTGAATAAATTTATCAAGCAACAACGACAGCAGGGAACAAAAGGTTTAATTACAGAATACAATAAACTGCACGTGAATATGCACCAAGCTGAACAGCTGCCATTCGTCTTCTTTATAAATACAACGAGAAAAGCCCAAGTTTTGGTTTTGTAGACAACGAGAACGTGAAAATATAAATTTTCCGGTTATTAGTTTGGCTTCAAAAATAGGGTCTCTAATTCCTACAATTCGCACTCTTTCGCACAAGTTACAATAAAAACGAATGGATAATACATAAAGGAAAAAAGAAAACAAGAAAGTTGAACTTCACGAGCCGTCGGCGTAGTCGTCCTAGCTGCTTAAACTCCCTATTGTCTCGGCACAATACGCGTTACTTTATCTCGTCTAAGAAACAATGGAATTAGGAAATGCATTGTGTGAATCACTACATAGAGTACTGGCTAATGATTCTGTTTTGTTCTTTCATGGCAAATTAGCATTTGCAGCATTGCTTTCTGAGATCGTTTGAGTGGACGGGTCCCAGTCCTTTTGTAGTTTCTGGAGAGGCAAATTGTTGTGCAACCATCCCTCTGTCCCTCAGACCCACACCCACGGTCGTCTATCGTTTCCGACGAACGGTACTGTATTAACAACCCAGACGTTTCCAGTGAATGGAATGAAGAATTAACTTGGTAAGCCAATGCAAACAGGGAAATGAATATCAAAGGTACACTGACACTGTTGAGTTCCAATACTGCAGTGTTTGGATTTGTGAACGATTTCCTTTAGGGCCCTTTAGAATACCTCAACTACGGACCTCTACCAACAAATTGTTATCATCAAAATTTCGAGCTTGTCCAAGCATCGGTGCAGTGTCAGTAGCAGAAAAAAAGTATTACATTCGTTAGTTTTTGTAATTGTTTTCTGTGGGGGAAGATTCCGCGAGCATAATTCCTTCTGTGATACTGTACACGATTGGGCTCTGTGTAGCTAATGTTTTAATGTTTAGGCTGGCACACATGCTTACAAGATTACTAATTTTATGTTGCTCGATATATGTCTCAGTTTTAGAAGAAGATATCAAGCAAGTAACATTGTGAAACATTTTAATCTGGTATTTTATGTATTGCTATTTGAATACTAAAGTTTCACTTTCATTGTGCATACACATACTCCTGGCTCATGCCTTTACATTCAATTGTTATCTTACCTTGAGCTCCTTGCAGAGGTCATCCAGACCTATTCGTTTCTCCAGATCAAGGGGATTCATGCATTGTAAAGCTAAATATGCAAACTCCCTTGCAAGTTCCATGTTTTCCCATCCCTACAAAATAATATGCACATGACTGCATGACAAAAATAACATAATACTATAACTTCACTCTGAAATTTCAACGTTAATTTCTATATATAGTGATTTGTAATTTAACTTTCTGAACATTTCCAGGATGCATTATATAGTATTTCCCCAAGACATTCCGATCATTTTTAAAGATTACTCGAACCATTCTAAACATTTTACAAATATTTACGAACACGAACATTTGCAAACCTTTCTGAAGATTTACTTTCCGAAATTTCCTGAACATTTTTCTGAACCCACATAATAATTTTCCGACCACTTTCCGAATTTTTCCAAAGATGCTCGGAACACTTTCCCAGCAGTGCCAAACGTTCCTGAATATTTAAAAAACTCTGACGAATATTTCTAAAGATTTTCAATGTTTCATTGCTGCAATCAAATGACGCCTCGTAAAGTAAGGTTAATTTCATCAAGTTGTGTTTTGTCAATATTCTTTGTAATGTACTTAGATCAGGTATGCCATGTTAATTCGAGATGCAATCAGATGTAGCCTCCTCCGCTGGCAACTCAGAATAGTAATTTCCGGCAAGGATTATCTGGAAATTGCCAGAAATGCCTGGAAAATATTATCAGAGTTGCCTGCGGAGGAGGCTACGATCAGATGTTTCTTTGTTTGGATTTTGATATGAATATGTACTCGCAATATCATATGACACTTTGCGCATGCCACGTATAATTATGTTAAGTTACACCACACGGTTCTTTGGTGTTGGTTCCTTTTCAAGACTGAATATATACACAATTTTCTTGATCAAAAATGGTAAGTAAGTAGTTCTCAGTCATATATATGGCAAATACAAGTTTTTCGCTTGTGGCAGTATTCATTAGGGTCACGAACGTTTTAGTAATGAATCAGGAGGTAGACTGTGTGCTTTCATAAGTTTGTTGGCACTCTTATCATATTCCTGCAAATCAGTTGGCAGTTCAACTTTAGATTTCCGAATGAATCGATCACATTTTGCTAATTACATGGAATAGTTTCTGTTGTTGAATTTATGGCCGACTGGAGGCAGTCAAATATTTTATGCTAAACATTTACAATGCAATTTGTAAGCAAAACTTTACAATCGTGTACATCACAAATTGAGTATTTCGTTTTCAAGATGTGTGTCCAAGGCTTGAACGAGCGTGAGTGAACATGATGCTCGAGCAACCTCTGGCACCCAGGGTAGTTTCTGAACAGCATAAATTTACTTTGACAAGGCAAAATGCTAAATATTATGGAACACATATCGAATTTAATAACAAATTATTCATCTTTGGGCTCCAAATAAATGCATGACCACAACAAAAGTCAAATGTAGCCTGAAGATTTTGATGCAACAGTCTGATCGCAGGTATTTCACTTGCGATTCATACATGTAACTTCTAGTAATAGTAATAAATAAATACTATCACCCTGCAGCCTTTAACTGATATACGATGGCCATAACTGGGTCATAACTTACAATGACCATATAGCAAAACCAAAGTAAAGGAATGGCTCATAAAATGAATATCTTGTATGCTAAAAGTGCTACTGTTAACTTAGTACAACTGTAACTGATTGATAATCTATTAAAGTCACAAAATCAAAACAAATAAACTATTAAATATAGTAAATTGCTCAAAAATTCAAAGAAAAGCATTTACTCAACTGCTTTGCGAATTTGTTCCTCAATGCCTTTGTTTTCGAATAGTTTATCGCAAGCTTCCTTGGGGTTGTTAAGGTACTTATCAATATCGATGTCTTGTCTTGCTGCAAGTGAAATGCCTTCCTTGTCTGATCCAGGCAGACCAGTCAGCATTTCTAGCATAACTGCAAAACAGTAAACCAAAATAATTAATGGTGTTTAAAGCTATGAACGAAGATGGGACTGATGTATTCCTCTATTACTGCTTGACAAATAAATAAACCTTTGCGGGTGAGAAAACCGAACTGCAAAACAGTAAAACCAAATAATTAATGATGTTTAATACTATGAACGAAAATGGGACTGATTTATTTCTCTAGTAAATAAACCTTTGAGGGTGAGAAAACCGAAAATATGCTAAACCTTTTCAACACGTCGATGGAGACCCACAACATATCGTTACCATTCATTTCATATCTTTAATCTTATGAAGAGTAGACTAATCTACAGTGGTTGGTTTAACTCGTACTCATTTCTTACAAATAGAGAGTTGACATTTTGGTATTAATTTTTACAATTCAGAATTAAAATACTTAGAGTTAAAAGGCCCATGCAGTGGAACACTGTATCACCATGTTTGCATTGACACTAAAGCTTCAGTATGTATCTCACTATCTAACTGCCTATATGTTACATCATGTGCAAGGCCTCATACCAACAATCGCTGAACATTATTCGGTGTCTGTTATCCTGAGATGGAAGAGTTCAAAAAGTGGGAAAGAGGCATCGACTTATGTCTTGTAATATCAGGACTACGCTGCAATTGCACTACACGGAGCTAATAATTAGCAGATCCACAGCTGATTCTTACCACGAATAATTTGAAACCTGCATTGGAGTGTTCTGCATGCAAAATCCTATGCTCAAGAAGGTTCTACACATTGTAAAACACAATCTGTAGTTAGAACATGAAAATTTGAAATAAAGTATCCTTCTCCAAGTCACGTACAGAGCCAGAACGAACTGCAGAGCATGGTTTATAATTTTTTCTATTGTTCCTTGTTTTTCTATAAATAATTTCACAATTATAAAATTCTCATCATATCTGTTGGTCTCTGCTCAGCTGCATGTCTACCTGCCTGTCTTTTATCCACTGTCTTTTTTTCTGCAAGTCTTCTCTCTTGCTCCTTACAACATTATTCTGCAACAATTAATAAATAAATAATGACTTAAACCTGCCTTTTAACATGACTACCAATTTTTAAAGATACATTTATTGATAAAACAGAAAAGTATAGATAATGCAATTTTAGTCTCTAAAATATAATCTTGAAAAATATAGAATTAAAATATTAATAGTAAGTTTTAGTACAGAAATACAAAATAAATAAAACAATTAAAAAGACATAATAGCAACTTTAGGTTATTTACCCAACATATATTAATTTACTCTCCGATTGGGATAGTACAAACTGACCTTATAAATTTCATAACTGTTGGGATTTAAAGGTCTACTGGCTCAACAATACTGCAGATATCCCACTTGTTAACCCAACCAGGAATAAGCCAATGATTCACCACTATTATAAAAATGTAATTATTTAATCATTCCCAAATGCAATATTATCTAATGTATTACAACATGTAGTTAGTAATTACTATTTTTCCCTGAACACAAATTCTTCCAATTAAAACGTTCCTTTATTAATGATTTTCGCACTTTGTGGCAGTAAATAGACAACATCGAATTCAAACTTCTCACGAAAATGATACAATTTATTGTTTAATGATATTGATTATTGTAATACTCTAATTTCAGGCTTACATATTAGTGAGCTTTTGCTACCTTTTGTTTGTGTGAGCTACAGCTATTCTGAAAATAGTTACAAAACCTTCGATTTTGGCTTCGGTGTGCTAATAGGACTGCCTACGGAAAGTAATGAATTGTTTACAAAACCTACATACATGTACAAGTTAAATTCAAGACACATATTTGTCTTCCGAGTTTCGCTTATAGTACAAAGCTTTATGTTAAAAGTTGAAAACGAAATTAAACGAGTACTAACCAACACCAAGTCCCCAAAGGTCATTTGCAGTGTCAACTCTTCCTGTTCTCTGCCATATAGGGCAAGCATAGCCTCGTGTTTCCTTCTGAAGGTATCCCGAGGTGTACCCCCCACTCTCAGATCCAGTATTTGAGACATCTTTTACCATACCATAGTCTCCAAGTTTGGCATTGTTGTTTTCATCCAGCAAAACGTTTGCAGATTTAAAGTCTCTGTAGACATACCTGCAATATTGTTTAAACAAGCTTAATAATCTGTTCGAGAGTAATAGTTGTAACTTTTGTGGACTAGAAATTATTTTGGTGTCTGTGTGCTCTCGCTTGTTAAGAAATTGCTTCATATTACACATGGATATTAGAGTTAGAAATGATATTTTACTTTGTAATTTAATACAACATTTACTTACTTATATAAATTCAACATTGGAAGAATGTTTGAGAGCTGAAAACCACTCAATTATACACTCATATGTTCTCCTAACTTCTGAAATAAGTGTCTGCAAACTCACGGATTCAGTATTTGAGACATCGCAGCACATATTTTCTATTTCTTAATTTAAATACCATACTGAAAAAGATCAATGACAGACAGTACATGTAGGTGATCAAACAGTTCTGGTAGTTGTTCCACAACTGTGGAATAATCTTTCATCAAAGCTTTAATAGAACTAAAGATTGAATTGGCATTTTCAAGACAAATCTGTAAACATTATATCGTAGAAGTGATGTTGCTGACTTGAGGATGTTATATGTTTTATATATAGTGTCTTATATATAGATGAACTGCAAAATTAAGTTTTGGGGCATCTGCGACGCCAAGGTTGCTAAGGAAGTTGATTTTTTTCTGTTAAACGTGCGCTCGCGCCATCTTTATCACGAGTATGGTGCTTCGAATCACAAATCGAACGTGCGTGCTCTGATCGGACGATATTGAGATTTGTGAATTTTTACTTCCGGTTCTTTCAAAAGCTAATAACTCCATAACGAATGCTCCGATTTGAATCAATTTTTTTTCATTTGCAAATACAAAGAAAAGTATGTTTTCATATTTTTCATTTTCTTTCTTAAAATGTGGAAAACTGCCACATGCACCTGCTTAGGCCAGAGTCTGACGTCATGAGACATAAATGAGAGATTGCGAAACATACTTTTGTTACAAATTTTCTTAGAAATAAATTGCAGTCAACTTTGTTCTCCCACGTTCGTGCAAGGCTCCATTATTGTTTTTTAAAGTTTAAGCTATGTATGACGTCATCAACATAAAAAATTATCTCGAATGAATTTGAAATATCACGTTCATTCTCATCGTGGTGACAGTTGGT
Organism: Epizoanthus stellaris; assembly: GCA_025403545.1. Lineage (NCBI taxonomy): Eukaryota > Metazoa > Cnidaria > Anthozoa > Zoantharia > Epizoanthidae > Epizoanthus > Epizoanthus stellaris. Next base: position 6,730 of record JAOBYG010093989.1, read on the forward strand.
CGCTGGGAATCTTTCTTCATTGTTATAATTCCCCTAGTAATAGCCGATTTCTTGACGTCGCAGGTCCCTTAACAGAGTGCCGTCTCGCTTATTATCAGTGCGAGTTAAATGCTGGCCGCCTCGCCATGTGCGAGTTAACAGAGTGCCGTCTCGCTTATTTTGTTGCGAGTTGACAGAGTGCCGTCTCGCTCATTTGGTTGCGAGTTTAGAGTTGGCCGTCTCGCAAGGTTTATTGCGAGTTAACAGAGTGCCGTCTCGCTTATTTTTGTTGCGAGTTAACAGAGTGCCGTCTCGCTGGTTATTGTGCTATTTGACAGTTGGCCGTCTCGCCATGTGCGAGTTAACAGAGTGCCGTCTCGCTCATTTGGTTGCGAGTTTAGAGTTGGCCGTCTCGCAAGGTTTATTGCGAGTTAACAGTGCTGTCTCGCTGGTTATTGTGTGATTTAACAGTTGGCCGTCTCGCAAGGCTTATTGCGAGTTATTAACATAGTGCCGTCTCGCTAGTTATAGTGCGAGTTAACAGTGCCGTCTCGCTAGTTATAGTGCAAGTTGACAGTTGGCCGTTTCGCAAGGTTTATTGCGAGTTAGCAGTTGGCCGTCTCGCAAGGAATATTGCGCGTTAACAGTTGGCCGTCTCGCAAGGTATTTTGCGGGTTAACAGTTCAGTGTCCGTCTCGGAATGTATATCGCGAGTTGACAGTCGGCCGTTCTGCTAGGTACATTACTAGTTAACAGTTGTCCGTCTCGCTACGTATATTGCGAGTTTAACATTGTGTCCTTGCCAGGTACTTTGCGAGTTTATAGTTAGGTCTCGCCAAGTATTATCGTTGCGTGTTTACTCCTGGGTCCCGCCATATTGCCAACTTTAATGTTACACAAGGCTTTTGTCAATATGGCGAGATTTTAGTTGGGTCTCGCAAAATATATTGCTTATTAACGGTTTTACCACTAAGTTTGCAATTCAGCTCAAACTCACTGATCACATGTTCGTTCACCGATCAGTTACGAACCTTTGTTCTCTTTTTACTTCTCTCACTTTTCGGCAGTTGTCTGACGCATTAAAGTGGTAGAAGAACAAAGCAAAGAATCGATCCCATCAGTTATCTCCAAGATTAACAATTTGGCTTTGAAGTCTTCCGCAGACTTCGATAAGTACGAGGCTGTAGCATTCACCCAATATTTGGTGAGGGTATCAGCGGTTTCTAATCATTAAAAGGCTACCCTCTATTCAGTTAGCCTACAGGAGCTGCCATCGAGGTTGGACCATCCGCCTACGCAATTTAAGGCATGCTTCCTTTCACTTTTCGTTGACAAAGAGTACTCTAAGATTATCCAATCTCCAGCGACAGTTGGTAAGGCCTTGGGTATTCCAACTAACCGCAAAGTCCAGGCTGTTAGCCGCCGTGCCCAGGTGCTTCCGCTGCTACAGGCCCGGCCATATCTATCGCCAGCCGTTGTTTTGTCCGCCAGCCTCCCTGTAGGGGGCAAGCTCCTTATCAACGTATAATGCACCAGCTGCTGCCAAAGGACTCTAACATGTACCTAACCAACAGTCGCATCTTTTTTATGACGCCCAACGTGTCTATATTCAGTTGCCAATCAAGATTAAGATTTTATTTTCTTGGTACATTATTTGCGTTTCTTTTTGTTGTTTTTTGTTTTTCCCATCGTTGTCTTATTAGAATCCCGTACCCGGGTTGGCAGTCTTGAAAGGGTTTCTGCGCCCTAGCCGGATTACTGACGCTCAATTTGCAGTTTTGTTTTTGTTTCTTCTTTCTTCTTTCTTCTATATCGTTTCCTAAGGTTTATCAGTTTTTTCTCCATTTCCACCCTAGGTTTTCCAACTTGGGAGTCGGACCCTTCTTTTGATCCAAATTCAGTTGTTCCCCAGCGCATACGCTGGGTTAGTTGGGATTTATCGCCTTTGGCCCAGGGGATGGCAGCCACAACAACCACATTAGTCCGGAGGTCATCGCGGCTGTTGAAGAGGGCAAATTCACTGCCGACCCTTCGATGTTGGCTTTCAGGGATCCCAGTTCCTTCAACGCGGGCCAACTCCATCAGTACTATCAAAAATGGAACTCTCTCCTGCCGCGTAATGAGTCCGATTCCACACCCCAGGTCCTGTCTTGGATCTGTAACAAAGTCAACGTTTTGACTATTTTTAGCCTTTCAAGGGTCAATTAAGGGGAAAGCTAGTTTACCACCTTTCATGTAAACATTTTGTTTCATTTATTTCCAAGATTATTTTAGAAAGACTCTCAGCTAGTTCCATTGCCCTTTGGGGTAGGGTTGGGGAGGTAGAACCCCTTCATCTCCTTATGCCTCTCACCGTAGAGCCTAACAAGCCACACCTTTGTAACGACGATCGCTTTCTTAATTTGTGGATGGTGGATAAGCCATTCAAGCTGGATTTCTACCCGACTTAACTTGCTATGTTGGAGAGGATTCCCTCCAGTCTTCTACCGATAATAAATCAGGCTACGACCATATTCTTCTCACGGATAGCAGCCGAACCTTTTCGGTTTTGAATGGGCTAATTGGTATTTCGTTAGCAATACTTTACCGTTCGGTTGGAGACTTTCTGCATATATTTATCATACTACAGGTTCCGCAGTCTCCCACCACTTTCGTTCCATTGGCATCCCTTGTTCCTTGTATATCGACGACAGGCATGTTGGCCAGCTCCGACTCAAAGACCCCTCTACTGCCCTTTTCTCGTCCAACAGGTCTCTTGCAAAATCTGCACTGCTTTTGGTCTGCCATACCATTCTCGCTCTGGGATGTACCATGACCATTTCAAAGTGCGTTCTAACGCCCGCCTCACAAATTCCTCTTTTAGGTTTCATGGTCGATGCCCATAAGCAGGCTTTTTCCTTGCTCCCGCACAAAAAAGCCAAGTTCATTGCCCTGGTAGACTAGTTTTTTTTTAAACTAGGTTTTCTACGTCGGCAAGTAGGCAAAATGATGGGATTGATCAACTAAAAGTTGATATGTTATGGTTTTCGCCGTGAGGGTGAAAGGTTTCAGCTGACGTTTCGAGCACTAGCCCTTCGTCAGAGCAAAAGTTCATTGCCTTTGTGCGCCAGATTTTGGACCAACCGGTCGTGGAGGTTACCACACTCCAAAAGCTCGCTGGAAAGTGTGTTTCTCTTTCGCTCGCAGTTCTGGGTGCTCGCCTCTTTACTAATGAAATCAACCTGGCTATCTCTAGGGGTCTGCAGCGTGCTAGGCCCATCCAGGTCTCCGGCCCTCTTCGTTCTGAAATCAAGTCCGGAATGGCTCTTTTTGGAAACCTGGTCTGGTTATCTTCCTTGGCGCTCGGAGAAACATCAACACATAGATAGAGCTTTTCTCAAACGCTTCTTCGTTTGCCTGGGGTGGGGTTTTAAGCCCCGGAAATATTTCTCTATCCATTTCCGATTACTGGCCTTCTTCCCACGTGTCACAAGACATAGCGGTTTAGGAGGCACTTACTCTCATTAACGTCCTTAAGTCATGTGCCCCCTTTATTGCTAACTCTTGGGTGGATGTGTTTGTTGATAGTCGGGCATTAATTGGCGCTTGGAAAAGACAAAGCTCCAGAGCTCGCCCTCTCTTTGAAGCCTTAAATCGGCTTATCTTCTCCGAGACTCTGACTGATCGGACAACCCCGCCGACACCCCCTGCAGGCACCTGTCTTTTTCACGACGTGTGTCTGTCACCCTCCCTTTGGCACGAAGTTCAAGTGTCATTTGGCGGTAATTCAAGGCACACTGTCGATTCCATGGCCCAATGCTCAGACGACTTTGGTAGGTGACCCTTTTTTCTCCCCAACACCTGATCCTTCGTGCGCGGGCGTCAACAATTTTGCTCAGAATCCACCGGATTCCTCCGCCCTTTTCTCTAACCCGTATGTTTTCCCACCTTTTCCCCTCGTGGGACAGGTACTTAAGGACGTGTGATCGTTTCCAAATTTGGCTTTCACTCTCGTTACTTTTGATATCCATCCCAGAAAATATTCAATGGTGGCCTCTCCTGTTTCCTCAGCCTCTCGTATGCTCTGCCCCAGAGGGAGCAATCACTCGTACTCATGCCTTCCACCCGCGTATATGCGAAAGAACCTTGTCCTTGGGACTTGTGGGTTTTTCGCTTAGAGCCATAAATTTCAAACCTTTAAAGTGGTTTTCCCTTGTGTAAATGGCGAATTAACATGTTCTGTTTTCAAATAAACCATGTTAATGTTCTGAGTATGTGTTTTCTTTTCTCTTAGTAACTTCCCCCTGTTGCACGGTTTTATGTCCCTGCGGTTGCCTGCCCGTCTTATCACTACCCTTATGATCACGTGTTCCGTTTTTGTCAAATGTGCGGTTATATACGGCCAAACGTTTCCCTGTCCCCACCTTCTGCCAGTAGTAATGATCTACACTCCAGGGCACTTTTACCTCGAATCATGTTGCACTCTAGGGCACTTTGTATCACGGCACTCTAGGGCACTTTTACCTCGAATCATGTTGCACTCTATATCTAGGGAACTTTGTATCACGGCACTCTAGGGAACTTTTACCTCGAATCATGTTGCACTCTAGGGCACTTTGTATCACGGCAC
>JAOBYG010094100.1:0-11316 GCA_025403545.1 Epizoanthus stellaris
GTACTCAATAACGTTTTATACGGGGGGGGGGCTCCTCCCCGAGTTCCAAACCCTTACCCTTTAATATACCAATTTTTATCGAAATGGTACCCCTTTCATATAAGAAAGGCAACTTATATAACTTATAATGGGCAACTTAATAAATTTTGTTTGTTATATTTTGTTTTCATCTTTCTACTATATTCCGCCGTAAGGACCAGTGTGCAGTGTTTTTTTTATCCCCTTTCATATACCTAGACCAACATTTGCAGCCCTTTCCCATACCTTAAAGCTAAGCCAAATGTATTAAAAGTCCTCGCTAGTACATCTTTTTTTAAAAGTTTGAAAATTGAACCGTTTTAATTAATTGTCCGGTAAGCTTTCCGGCGAAAACTTTTTATTTCCAAGGTGTGGTGGGATTTGCAACCCTTTTATATACTTAAATTTAGTTGCTTTCCCTTTTAATTATTTTGGTGACCCTTTAATATACTAAAATACCAATTTTCCCTACCCTTTCATATACTTCGAGCATAGCCCACTATAGGGAGTACCCCCGGGGGTAATACAAACACAGATGCACAAATTTGACACCATTTTCTGTAGACGGCGATATTTGATAATTTCGACCCTATTTTAGACCAAATCTGGTCAAACGTGGCCCTTGGGTTTCAAGCAATTGGTAATATGAGCAATTTGTAAAGCTGCCTCAAGTCTTGTTTTGTTAGCTTAAAACGGGCACCTTAATCGATTAAATCGATTTTAGCTGGAAGATTCTGGATAACTAATACCTTGTCTTCGACTATTTCTATACCCTGTTTCAAAACTAAAATGCTAGCGCTCGAAAACGATTCCCTTCAAACCGGCACATACCCGTATAGCCGTTTATATGAGATAACCCCTCCCCTGGGTAATAAAACGGTGGGTGAAAAATGCGCGGTTCAAAATTAGCAGACCCAGTCCTAAGTAGGGCATAAAAATGACACGACTCACCCCCTGTTAGCAAATGCTATGTTTGGTCAGTAGATGGGGTGGTATGTAAACACGGATCGTATTGTGCCATCTCTTGGTTCAATACGTCCAATATCCAAACCAATAAGGTGAAATGATAAATGCGTAGTAGGTCGCAGTGGTTATGTTTAAGAACGGGCCATTTAATATCGTGGGGGAGGGCGGGGTGGAAGAATGATTTTGCCAATTTTTGTTTTTCATTTAAGAAATAGAAAACATTTCCGTGTTTTCCATCGAGTTATGATCACACGAGTGCAAGTTTGAGAGAACAAGACTGAATAGCTGTGGTAGCACGAGCCGAAGGCGAGTGTTTCCACAGCTATTTCGCGTTCTCCCAAACTTGCACAAGTGTTACCATAGCTCAATGGAAAACACATGAAATGTTTTCTATTTCCGTTATTAAATAAGTGCAGCCATTACATGAACAAAGAATTTCTATGTTTTCCATCGAGTTATGGTAAACGGCTTTCAACCTATCAGAGTGCGCGTTATATCTAGTGCATCTAGTTAATTTTATAACAGTTACTACAACATCATTTTCCCGTTATGCTTATAAGTATAGCAAACTCGTTAATACGTGCATATACTATTAAAATATCAAATACATAATTATGTAGCTATTATGCTGAAAACGCAGACATACATATAGATGAAGACACAATTTGCGCAACCTTTCTATAACAGACTTGCATCTTTAGAGAGCGTGAGAATGTGTAGAGTGAAGATGTAAAGAGCAAAGAACAAAATAGCAAAAGAAACTTAGGATTGAAGTGAAAATAAGAAAAGAAAGACAAATCCAACATCAATATATCAGCAGATTTTATATGTCTATCTAAGTGATATTCTCAGTTAATAGTGGCTTTTTGTGTACTTTTTAACTTGATATTTACAGTTTACACAGATGGACTGATAGATAAGTAGAAAATTGTATAAATAATTAATGAAAAAGTAATTACAGCTATAATAAAATTCAGATAGGACAGCTCTGAAGGCGCATTGCATCTCGGAGAATATTCGACCACTATTTACTTCTTCTTCAGAGAATAATTGTTAATTGTATGGTAATGTTTCAAACTAAGTCTCTTAGTTTTACATGTGTTCTAGTCCTAATATTTTGCCAATTAATACTTTGTCTAAGTAAGAAAGATCTGATATTCTTTTACGACATTGTTTTACTACTTTATAATGATTTACTGAGTACTTTGCCTGTTCTAACCTTCTTAGGGTACAGAATTTGGCAATCTTGCCGAAACTGTGCTGATGGACAGATTTGATCGTCTTGCCGATTTGGTGACCTTGAGAGGAGAGAAAGGGGAGCTACCTATAACGTTGGCACTTGCAACTGTCACCCCATCACAGCAGTTGGTGAGTTTTTCGTCATCTTTCCTTCCTAGATGTCCCAAAGTCAAACTCTCAACTTGTGAATGATACTGTATCCACTCGGACACAGGGACACGCACATACAGCTATTTTAAAAATGGTTGCCTGAAGCATTGTGCATTCGTACATACCCAGACCGAAAGGAATATTGTTGTTCTTTCTGGCCGACTAGATGCGGTTATGAATGATATATACACATTTCCTCAAGGTTGGAATGTCCTGATAACACATATGATATGGACCAGAACCACATTTTGTTTTCGGTTTATGTATGAACAAGTGATTAATGCACGATTGTGCTACGTACGAAAGTACGAATTCACAATGCAAGATTGCACAATGTATGATTGCATAATGTCCAAGACAACCTTTTTTGAAATAGTTGTATAGATTATTGTAATTCTTAAGTTTAGTAATAGGCTTGACCTCCAGTCTCACCCATAATCAGTGTCTCAATGTAAATATTTTCTCACAATGGTCTTGGATGAATTTAGCGAGTGTATGGTTTTCTTTTGACAGGATGAACTGGCTCAGGTGTTGGTCACTTTATTCGATGACAAACACATCCTGCCTTACCTTATGAAGAATATCTTTGCAATGGAGGTATGTGGCCATTCAAAATTCATTTCATATTTTGGCCCCATGTAAAAGCATCCAGAATCTGGCAATTCATTTTATTGAAATTCGGAATCCAGAGGTTCAAAATCCAGAATTTGAATGGCTGGAATCTCAAATGGAGGTTTCAGATGTAATAAAGGTCACAAATGTAATAAAGGTCACAGATGTAATAAAGGCCACAAATGTAATACAGGTCACAATTGTAATCGGGATTTGAGTAGAAATGTAATAAAACTCATAAATGTAAGAAACGTTTGATCACATGTGAATCAGTTTATTACATTTGTGTGTTTTGACATTTGGTACACTTGTGGGATTTCTACGGAAAGTTCACAAATGTAATAACGGTTGCCCACAATTGTAATAAAGGCTAAACATGTTTCTTTTACTGTTTATACTTTGGCAAAGTATAAAAGTAACAATATCAACATTGGTTGCAAAATAATCTGTAGAAGGGAAGTTACTATAGTTCACCAATTGACACAAAACTGTATCATTTGTTTTTGGTATCTTGCAATATTTTGACGTACATCGTAAAAATAAAATATAACACAAACAGACAAAACTTAGAAAACCATTATTTTAGCACTTGAATTGAGTGTTGATATTTTGGTTCGTTCATTCACAAACTAAGTCGTATTATTATAACCTAAAAATGGAATTATGTGTACATTGGTGACATTGTGAAATTTTATTACATTTGTGAACATTTGTATAAACGGTACAAGAAATACGTTTAACCTTTATAACAGTTGTTGGCAATCGTTATTACATTTGTGAACTTTCCGTAGAAATCACAAATGTAATAAGAGCCTACAAGTGTAACAAATGTCAAAAAACACAAATACATGAAAACAATTACCGTTGTGACTTTTATCACGTTTGTGACCTCTACAAGAATCCAAATCGTTCCTGGATTCTCTTGCATGTGGCAAATAATAAGAGGAATTCTTGCATTATTCACAAGATTTTGTACGTGTCTGTAAGCACAGTGGAAGTAGTGTGCAGTGCAAGTATCCACCTTAGAGATATGTCATAATGAAGTGTTCTTTTGCACACTTTGCATGTGAAGCGAGGCAAACTTGCAGTCACAGATAGTGTTGAAGGCTTCTGAAGATTTTCTGAAAATTGCTAAAGATCACTAAAATCTGACCCAAGACTTTTTGAATACTTTCCGAAGATTTCCGGACACTTCCGAAGATTTTACGAAGGCTTCTGTAGATTTACCTGAAAATTGCTAAAGATCACTAAAATCTGACCCAAGACTTTTTGAACACTTTCTGAAAATTTCCGAAGATTTCCGAACAGTTCGAAGATTTCCAAACAGTTCCGAAGATTTTACGAAGATTTCCAGAATTTTCTGAAACACACTTTGAGAACGGATTTTGGAAGCTATTGGTCAGAAAGTGTTCAAAAGGTCTGGACAGATATGAATGATCCAATAACCAAGTGACCAGTAATGCAAGATATTTGCCCTTCTATATGGCTGTGTACTTACTGTATAATAATGAGATGGTATTGCACTGCTATACTATTTTACAGTTCTGTGAAAATTAGCTGAGCCTTGCCTGGTTAGAGATGTGAAGTTAGTTAGCATAATAATAAAACTGACATGCATATCAAAAGGAAGAGGGTTTGTATCAATGTCCACTCGACGTTAGCGTGAATGTCATGTAGCAAATTTGAAACTGTGAAAAGGTCAATTTTCTCAGGGAGAGGTAAGATACATTGTATTGTTAAGGCTGTGTCATTGATATCTTAAAACTGATGCCACATCTTGGACTAAATTTGTTGAAATCAGGAGGAAATAAAGTGTAGGCATTACCTATTTGATTATCTATCTTACATTAAAACGCCTTTTAATTTTATATCCATTCTCAAACTAAAGTCTTTACAAAATTACATTCTGCGATAACTAGCCGTCCTCTTCCATTTCATAACATCAACAAAATCGTCTTCTTGTGATGAATCATCTGCCCTGTAACACATCTTCAAGATGTTTTACCAGTCCAATCAAGCACAGACGAATTATGCCCTGTAATTTGTCTAAAGGACCACAATTAATTTATATCTTCATGATTTGTCTCTAGTATTAAGTGGGTCATAGTATCTGTATAACTCTTGCATTGTGTGTGGGAGTGTCCACCTCTGGGAAAAGACTAACTGTTATAAGAAGGCTTTACTTGAGTCAATCCATTTACATGTAATGGTGATGCTTGGCATCACTTTGTCACATTCTTACATCCCCTTTCTGTCTACAAGACAGAAGAAGTGTGCAGAAGTAAAACAAGACAAAAAACAGATATAAGTTAGCTTGCACACTTATATTAAATTATATTTTATATTATATTAAATTTTATTTTAAATTCCCTTTCCATGTAGGTACGATCTGTTGAGGGAATGCAGACACTGTTTCGTGGTAACAGTCTTGCAAGCAAGACCATGACATTTTGTTTCAAGATCTACGGAGGAAACTACATCCATTCCCTCTTAGAACCTCTTATAGCACCAATGTTCAAATCTAGTATCTCTTATGAAGTCGACCCACAAAGGTATGCAACTTAGAGCACACGTTTTCTGGTTATTACCGCAATCTTGGAATATGAAATAAGTTTGCTATTGAATCTAGAGCACTATTAAGTGGACTTTCTTCTTGAAGGCTTTCAAAAGGGGAAACCATTGAAGAGAACCGAAATAACCTGATCAAGGTGGCTCAGGCTTTTCTCAACAGGATATTGGAGTCAATAGACAAGTAAGTGTCAAATCAAAATAAACCTACTAAGCAAGAATGTTTAAATAAGATGGCGCAAGTGCGTCAGACACAGTTCCAGGTTTTAATTTTTTAAGTTATAATTAACAAGAGTTGAACAGCATTAGTGTAATTTAGGAAATAAGCCATATTAAGAGAAAAGCTTCGTCATTCAAGATAGAAAGCCCCACGCTTACAGACGTAGATAGACTGACAGACAGGCAGGCTTATATACCGTCAACAGGCATATGAAGAGGGAAAAGCCAGAATGGTACAGATGTATATAGCCGGCAGGCAGACAGGTTCATATTCCAACAACAGGTATATGAAGAGGGTAAAGCCACACTCATAAAGATGTACAGATAGACTGGCAGATAGACAGGTTCGTATATATAATTATGCAAGTATATGGAGATAAATGGTATTAGGGCAACATCGAAGCAATAGAAGATGGCCAGGAGTACAGTAACTGTGATAAAAGATACTTACAGTTGTAGGTCACAAGAGACGTCTAAGAGGAACACGATTCGAGGACAAGTGCTTCTCTTGCTTCTTGAGTGGCCCAAAACTGCCAGTGCAATTTTTACAGTTTATAGACATAACATACCTTCATAAATTTGCTTTTGACACTCTCTTTATCCTGTGATTGAAACACTGGTTTTGCGGCACTTGACCAGTCGCAGCGTGCACTGCACCTTCTCTATGTTACATAGACTGTGAGCTGTCCCTTTATTGTACCATTTTCTGTCGAGAAAAGCAAAAGTTTGGGGCAAGAGAAGAATGTCCGTATGGGATATTACGGTTGGATCCACACAGGTTCACTTTACTAACCAACTCACTTGTGGCTTTCCCACTCGATTTTGCAGTTCTGCGCGCCTCTTGTTATTTGTTCATTTTAATTGATCCTGAAAAAAGGAAGAGGCCACTCACGGTCTATATTTTTCAAAGTATTGTTACACTAAGGGCACTTCTCATTTGTCGGGTCTGGCCAGTCATTTCAGTGCCCTCAAATTTCTATAAATGCTTCATACCAGAACTGAAGAAACACACAGTTCTTGTGTTCCAGTAGCAGGGCCAGTCTGGCCTGAACCACTTCCGAAAGATGCCCCATTCTAGCACGGTTCCCACACTCATGGAAAAGTCATGGAATTTCATTCCCAAGTTTCAATGGGAACCCTGGCCTGGCCAGGCCAACCAGACCTGACAAATGGAAAGCGCCCTAAGGCTTCACAAAGTTACCTTTTGAACTCTGGTTTGGTTGTTCAATTTGTTTTTGTAAGTCAACACAAGTTATGAATTAAATTAACTTACAACTAAAGTTGTTGTTAACTTTTCTTTTCTCTTTTAGTTTTCCAGTGCAGCTTCGGAGTCTTTGTGGCTGCTTGAGAAAGGTAACATTATGCTCTTTTAACCCTTAAAGTTATACTGTAAGCCTTTTTGAGTAACATGAACGTTCAAGGGAGGATCATTTTGACCCCCCTATGATTTTCGAAATGGTTGAGAATTAAGGAAAGCCATTTGTCATGCAAGTAGTCCACACTTTACTAATTAAATTCCATGGCAACAGTTGTCAATTAATTAATTACTGTTGCTATGGTAACAGTTGTTCCAAAACATGCCCACCATTTTGTCCGCCATCTTGGATTTTTCAGTTTTTTTTGATAATTTTCAGCAAAACAGTTGAAAACAGGTAGAAAACACTGTTTTGTAGGTAAAAACCACAAAATAAATGGTAAAACTGAAAAAATATGAGTTGAAACATGTTTTTATAGAAAAATTAGAATTTCGGAACGTAAAGTCTAATTTGCAGATTTTTGCATAAATTATGCATGCTACTGAAAACATCATGGCAATAGCTTTAAAGACAAAAATGTTAGGCCCGAAAACCTTTGGGGGGTCATTTTAACGCCCCCCCCCCCCTTATACGTTTAAGGGTTAAGTTGTAAAAAGACCAGACAGACCATGCAACACAACAATTCAATGCACTGAATTCAACAGCGTTGAAGCATGTAACTGGTCATGAACTTCTTGAATTAGTTGCTTGTTGAGTTGTGTTGATGTTTTGAACAGCCAGGGTTGGGACCTTTCTACTATTATTTAGTCTGGCCCAGGTTGTTTAAAAAGTAGGTTTGATTCAGCAGATAAATCGCTATCAAGTGGATAAATAGCCCCTTTTTGTTTAGATATTTTTGGCCATATCCACTTTTTGAACAGCTGGGTCCAGGTCATTAACATCACTATTTGAATGGGAGATGCATTACTGTTTCTGAAAACCATGTTATATCTGGTCATATAGACAGGGTTTCCACACAGTTAGGGAAAAGTTGGTGTAACCAAATTATTTTAAAGGCCAGGGAAACGTTGGGGAATATTATCTAGATTAAGTCAAGGTAATCCTAATTTTAGTGCAGTCCAAAGTCGGGCAAATTTGTCTAGATTGCACCAAATTGTATGACTTTTATTTCACGGCAGCTGTCTTCCCTTTGATGTTTAATAACAAAAATATTTATAGGGAATTTTAGATATAAGACAATGGTTCATCACTACGGTTAATCATATGTGGCTTCGTTTTAAAAAATATATATTTTGAGGAACATAGAAATATATTTTGTGCCAAGCACTAGAAGAAACTGACACTCGTCCAACCATAGCTGTAGACTGTACTCTGGTATCTAAAATTCGCTGTTAGCACTGTAACTGCCACAAATGCCCAGACCAAGTATAAGGAAGTGGCGGAATATTGGAAGGAATAAAACAAATGTAATCTTAAATGTGCTTCGCAATCTTAGTTAGTAAAAAAATGTGTTTGGTCAGTTAAAAGTCAGGAATTGTTTTTGCCAATGAATGGAAACCTAATGGATACAACAGTTTCTTCAACATGAAGATTCATCACATTGAATCTGTATATTGAACCATATGATTGCCTTTTTGTTGATGCATTCTGCAATGGTTTATTCAACACGAAGATTCATCACGTTGAATCAGCATATTGCACCATGTGGTTGCCTTTATAGTTGGTGGAACTTTCCATGACCAGTTTGTAAGTTCTTCAGTATACAGAACATATCTGATTGTATCAGATTGCTATACAGTACATATGAGTATGTTGACTATATTCTCTCTGTATTTATCAGGTTGTTAGTCATAGATTTCCAAAGGGCACCCTAGAAGCCGTTGGAAGTGCCATTTTCCTCAGATTTATTAACCCAGCCATCAGTAAGTACATGTTTACACAAAGTGGGAATGAGAAACGATTATTAGCCACTCCTGTGTCATACTGTGTTATCTTGTCTTGCCTTAATTTTGTCATCACTGTTCATATCTTTGTGTGACTGAAATCGGATCTGTGAGATTGTGATGTTTTTGCCCATGTTTGTACATATGTTTGCTGTTTTGGTGTTGTTACATTTGTGACGTCATTTGTTGTTGCATTTACACTGCGAACTATGTCAGCCTCGTTCCCAGGGCCCTTTCACTTTCTGATCTCCTTGTGAAAGGACCCTGGTTGTGGCTGGTCATGTGACACCCCTTTGAAAAGCATGACACAGTTGTTGGTTTTGCCGTTTGCAAGGTTTTTATTTTCACCTGAAACATTGTCATAGCGACAATTATCAACTTTGCTACCCTTCCCTACTTTGTAATAGTTTTTAACTACCCAGATTCTGGGTGGCATGTGACCAGCTGCAACCAGGGTCCTTTCACGAGGAGACCAGAAAGTGAAAGAGCCTTGGGAACGAGGTTGTGAACTATGTCAAAGGAAGAAAAGCTTATAACATTAGTTTCGTATTATTTTGTAGATCTGAAATAATTTATTATCAATGCAATCTTTTCTCAGCGTCACCACATGTGTTGGGGATTGTGGATCAACAACCCCAGGGCCGGCTTAGAAGAGGGCTTATGCTCTTGTCTAAGGTACGAATGTAGAAATAAACTGGTACATGTACTAGTACAATCAAAAGGAGCCCGGAAGGTAACATGGAAACTTCATGATCAATAAATTATAGTAAATAGGAGTAAGTGTTTAAGACAAGACAATGTTTTGAAGAAAAGAAAGAAGCCAATAGTGGTGTCCCATAATTAATCTGATTTCCAAATCCTGTGCCAACTTGATCATTATTTTGTGTTGGATGAGTTTATACTGATGCCACACCAATAGTAAAAACCGTTTTGTTTCTCAGATTCTTCAGAGTTTAGCAAACCGTGTTCTTTTCACCAAGGAAAAACACATGGAATCGTTCAATGGTTTCCTTAAAGCAAACTTTGAAAAAGCAAGAAGGTATTGTAACCATTCTTATTTATTGTTGTCAGTAGTAGCCCGCTTTTTAGCAACATTCCATGCACTGTAATGGTATTTTGTATTAGTATTGCATTTATATTGCGCATTTTCTATATGAATATGTTCATATGCACACAATACAGGATCACTGAGAGATCGAACCCAAAGCATTGAAGGCACCACAGGCTGCTGCTCTACGGTCCATGCATGATCTCAATATACAGTAACTTGTATCAGTAGAGACGAGGTGACAGACCACAACACTGGCATTAGCCTACTCTTATCCATAAGTGTGTGGGTTCTTTTAAGTCCCCCAATAGAACGTTGACAGACTAGACCAACGGCTTTTAAACGTCCCTGTCCATGGACGGTGTGACAAAAGAAGGTTGCACAAATACAACCTTTCACTCGCTCAATCTAGGTTAATTGTCAAGAGATGGTTAAGAGGCTGTCTCTGGAAAAGTGATCCACTTGCCGCAGGTTTGAATCCTTTATCGTTTGGGTGCTGAAAGGACATCATGTGCAAGTGACGAAATGGGAATTTGTTTGTGAAAATATTTTAAAATGCCAAAGTTATCGGTGATCAAACTTCAAACTAGACTGACACCCACAGAGGCCTGGTTCGAGGAGCAATTTTCAGGCAACTTTCAAGACTCACTACAAAAAAAGTAATTGTCATCGAACAATAATTTTATTATTGCCGAATAGGAACTTGCTTCAAGAGTTCACAAACATGTTATTAAATCTCAAGCAATTTTCACATTCAAAATTATGTGGCACTAAACACACCATAATTTGACAACATTAGAGAACATACGAAAAGTGGGTTAACTATAGCAATTATTTTTCAGATTCCGGACGAAGTTCTGTGAAGAATATCACATAAATGCAAACTTATAACTTTCTAGCTAGTTTGACGCATTGCCAGTCCTGCTTTTCAACTGTGTTGTGGTACATATTCATCGACATTGTCATTATTGTGATAATTTATTAGGTCCCTAAGGCCTAGTTTAGACATCGCGCTTTCACCGCACCACACTCAATTACATTTGGCACGGTGTCTGGCACGGTCGAAGCACGGTAGTGATTTATACACCACACCTAATTGTGTTTTTGTACCAGTATGTGTGACATTAATACATATACTTGGGTTTAAATCTGAACTGGATTTGTAAAACAAACTTTAACTTTAAGTTTCTGGAGGACAATCTCCATCTTCAGAAAGTTTATAATGATTTGATTACTGTAAAAATATCCCTATGGTAATAAGATTCTAAAATTATTTATCTTGATTGTTTTTAAAATG
>JAOBYG010094211.1:0-11314 GCA_025403545.1 Epizoanthus stellaris
TCCCATATCGCACTGGCGTATTCGAGGAGGGGACGCACCAAGCCAATGTAAGCCGCTTCTTTCACCTCAGTGTTGCAAAAAGATAGGTTTCTTCTGAGTAGGCCAAGGATTTTATTAGCTCGATTTACAATATTGGCTATGTGTATGTTCCAGCGAAGATCGTTAGTAATTGTGACACCGAGGTATTTGATTTCATTTACTGATTCGAGGGCCACACCCTGAAGTTGGTACAAGTGGTTTATGTTGTGCTTGGTCTTCCTTGAAATGCGCATAGTTTTGCATTTTGACGGTTGGAAGTTCATGTGCCACTGGTCAGCCCATGCCGCCAGGCGTGAGATATCGCGTTGTAGCAGTTCACAATCCTCTGCCGATCGGATGGTTCTGTAGCAGATACAGTCATCGGCGAAGAGACGCATTTCGGAGCTTACGACTTCAGTTATGTCATTGATATACAGGTTAAAAAGCACTGGGCCGAGTACAGTGCCCTGAGGCACACCAGATAATACTCGAGTCCATTTGGATTTAGTGCCATTTACAATGACTCGTTGATAGCGTTGACATAGAAATGCATCGATCCATCCAAGAGTTTTGCCACAGATGCCATAGCTATTTAATTTGGCCTTGAGCCTTTCGTGTGGTACCCTGTCAAAGGCCTTTGCGAAGTCTAGGATGAACGCGTCGGTTTGTAGACCTGAGTCCATAGCTGATGCCCAGTCATTAATGACATTGCACAACTGGGTTACACAGCTATGAGATCTCCTGAAGGCGTGTTGGCGATCTGTTAGTATGTTGTGTGATTCCAGGTGTGTCATTAGATTGGAGCAGACAATATGCTCCAGTGTCTTGCTTATTATGCTGGTGAGTGATATGGGTCGATAATTAATTGCTTGGGATCTATCGCCTTTCTTGTAAATGGGGCAAACATTTGCGATACACCAGTCCCTGGGTAATTCGCCACTGTCTAGAGATTTCTGAAAAATGTGCGTCAGGACAGGTGTTATAGCTGGCGCCGCCTCCTTCAGAACCTTGGGGTGCAGACCGTCGGGGCCAGCCGCTTTCGTTGTCTTTAATCCAGCAAGAAGTTTGTGGACTCCATCTTCTGTCACTTTAATGTTTGGCATTTGAGGGAATTTACGCCTTAAGAACGGAACTGAGTCAGTGTTCTCAACTGAGAAGTTTTGCTGAAATTGATGGTTTAAAGTTCCACACTTCTCAAGGTCTGACTCTGCGATATGTCCAGTGGGTGTCGTTAATGGAGGCATGGTCTGATTGTCCTTTCGTTGGGATGTGATAAATTTCCAGAATGGCTTTGGGTCTGATTTGACATCACCAATAATATTGTTTACATATTCATTGCGGGCTTTGCGTAATGCAGAACTTAACTTCCTTCGAACTTTTCTCCACTGGTTCCGCAATCTGGCACTTCCGGTCTTCTTGAATTTAGCATGGAGCCTGTTCTTTCTCCGGATGAGTCGGCGTAGGTTTGGGTTAAGCCAGGGGAGTTTATCTCTACCGCTGACCAGTTTGGATGGAATCGCTTTCTCTACTGCTTGTTCGAGTGCTTCCTTAAAGAGGTTCCAATCCTCTTCAGCTGATCTATCGTCCGGGTTGGTTTGGAAGTACTTCTCATTGAACTGACTCATTTCATCACGGAGGGTATCATAGTTCCCCTTGGAGTATTGGTACACCCTTCTCCGCGGTTTCCGCTGGAAAGTGGTGGTAGTGTGCATCACACATCCAACTGCATCGTGGTCACTAAATTTCGCCGGGGAATCAATGTTGGACATTAGACCAGGTCGATTAGTTATGATGAGGTCTAATGTGTTTTCTCCGTGGGTGGGGAAAGTCACAAGTTGGTCCGTATAAAAGTCCCTCATTAGATCGACGAGGACCAGGCCCTCGGAGTCGGATAGCTGGCTTCCATTCTTATGCAACATGTCATTATGTCGAGGATTTTATAAATAGTAGGCACTGCATAACGTTGCTTTGTAGAGACCTAACACAATTTAATATATTCTCGTGTTCACGTTGTTCATAAAGTTGAGATATGGATTGCATTTTCATGTGCAGTTACTATGTTCTGTAATCAAGCTTATTGTATTGCGCAGCTTCGTTAGATCGTAAGGACCGTTTCAGACGCCGAAATTTCCATGCGCCGTACCTAATGCCAATGAGCTAAATGTATTGTTCTAGCTCAATAACAATTGGCGACTTTACACTAGATCCCAAGATTGCCAAGCAAAATTTCAAGTCAAGTAGAATTTCTTTTCTTAGCACTTTACATACAAATAAATACGGATACCTACGCTTACTTAAGCTAATAAAGAATTGCCGAGTTTCAAGAATTGACAGGTTCAACAGAGCACAGCCGGCCAGGTTGGTGCATTTCCACATGCAATTTATTTCGCTCCATCCACTTCAGGATAATTTTAATTGGCCCACAATAGACGAAACTTGTCAGAATTAATTGGGCTCTTTGCCAAGACGATCCTAAGTCGTTTTTTTTTCTTTACTTGAGTTTTACTGGAATCCTTTGAATTTGCCTACGTTGATGATATGATAAAACAAATTTCTTAATTTTACACACTTTACACACATGATCGTGCTAGGTAAAACTTAGTGGCTCCTAAGTTTCAAGTCACAATAGCATTAGGTTTCGGCGCATGAAAAGTTGGACGTCTGAAAGAGGCCTTAGGTTTACAATTTAAATTTCTCCCTCCCGGTTGGGTCAGTTACACAGGCTACCCACTATGATGTTCATTAAATCGTCGAATTAAATAACTGACTGATAAAGCCTGATTTTCAGAAAGGACCGCGTGCACTGAATTATTAGCCTCCGAGTAAGAAAGAGAATTCTTTCCTGACCTGGTTCGAGTCCGATCAAACGCGTGTCGCAGTCTTTCCCGCGGGTGTTGGCCGGAGACAGAGAAAATTGAGAATCCAACTTTTGAGCGGGAAAGTGCCCAGACACAGCCCGTTTGCAAAGAAACCGTCGGGGATTCGAAGCCAACTTAAGTCATCTCTGCACAGGAGTCACGAACTCCGTGCTATACTCAACGGCTATAGCTCTGTAACTGGTTTCGTCCTGGTTATGGATAGTTTAGAGCCATTTAAGTAAGTAAATTTAAGTAAGTGTTTTAATTCAATCTAAAAACTTGCAGCCATCGGCTTAATTGCAATAGATT
This sequence comes from Epizoanthus stellaris, assembly GCA_025403545.1. NCBI lineage: Eukaryota > Metazoa > Cnidaria > Anthozoa > Zoantharia > Epizoanthidae > Epizoanthus > Epizoanthus stellaris. The sequence continues at coordinate 3,186 of JAOBYG010094211.1, forward strand.
CTACAATAGGATATTGGAAGACTCGTTGAAACATGTATTGTTTACATGACCTTATAAGGGAGCAGGTCATATATAATAAAACACCGCTTTATCCCCCTAGTTTTCGGTGATTGGATGCAATAACTTGAACTCCTGATAACTCGAGCTTTTTCAATTTCCCTAGATGGTTCAAGTTATCCGGAGTCAACTGTTCTTATTTTGTATTGATGCTGTAAAGAGAAAACATATATTGACGTGTGTGTGTGTCGGTACGTAATAAACAGCGGAAAAATTAAACTCGAGTGTTTGGATTTTTATTGCGTTTTATGTATACATATCACATAACTGTCCAGCGCCGTATTTCGAGAGGTCGTTCGCTGTCCAGCGACGTGAGGTTAAAAGAACCAGAAGCACTCGGTATGAGGTTAAAAGATCCTGAAGCACTCGACATGAGGTTAAAAAACCGAAATACTTCTCCCAAAATAGGTGAATATGCAGTCAGTGTAAAGTTGTTTAGAATGGTGTGAGATAACACAACATGAATATGGTTTTAAATCCTCCTTATGTCAAGATAGGGCAAAGAACGAATAACGGATGCAGTTTGAAGTCTAATGGTTTAGTTCTGAGCCACGCGGTCGTTGTGTAAATCGTTTTGCCACAATTTCAAGCATATACCCTTGGACGTTCTGCTAAGCCAAAGCTAACACGTGTGTCATTATCTTTAACGATGCCTGAACTCCACGTAGCCGAGCAGCAAAGCGCTGTGTTCATTCAGATTCAATATCTTCATCGTCGCTAAGTGGCTCATAGTGTTCCGAGAGAAGCGGCACGGGTTCTTGTTGTCGAGGTAACACAGAACTTCCAGGACTTGAGGTAATACTCATGTGTACTTGTGGGATGGGTGATGATCGAGCACTGTTAGAGGCCGAACCGACGTTGATTGACAACGCAGAGAAAGGAAAAGCTGAACACTGTAAAGGAGGTTGCGAAGCGAACTGAGGAGGAGAACCGGAGATTCCGTGGGGCCATTGGGAAGGCCATGAAGGGCCTGGAGAAATGCGGTCATCTTTAGATTGCCGACTTGGTATTTCAGGAGCTGCAGGCGATATTGGTTCAGCATTAGGGAAATACGACTGTGTAACGTCCAGCGAACTACCTCGTTCATCCACTGCCACTAGGAGTTCTGTTGCCGCAGATACTGTTGACCTGTAGTCACGTGGCAACGAAGTGTTCTGTGGCAGGGTAGGATGTTCGGCAAGTCCTGGTGATGAAGATAGGTCAGACAAGTCATCGGGTGACGTAGGTCTATGGTCACCTGACCGATGAGGTTGTGATGGAGAATGGTGTGGTGACGAAGAGAAATCTTGCGAGCTACAGTCACGTGATGGGGAAGTTTTACCTTCGCTTTCTGATGCCGAATCATCCTCACTCTCCTCTAGCTCTCCCTCCTCCATTTCCTCGACTGCTTCCGTCACCTCTGACGTCATCTCTCGTTGCTTGGCTCCGCTTTCTTGCTCTTGAGCAGGATATGCTTTGTGTTTATCATTCTCATCTTTTTCATAATCGCTGTGATAATCTTGTGTGGAGGAAGAAATATTCTGATCAAACTCTGGCTCTTTTTCTTGTGCTTCCCCATATGAACTCGATTCAGAAGGATTTAGTGTTGAACAGACAGACGGTACATCTGGCGACTCCACTTCACTTCGGCTGGGAAGATAGTACGCACCAACGAAAGTTGGAAAACTGCGTGGACTATCCTCGGGGTACTCTTCGGGTTGAACACTATCTGGAATGTCAGAACTGTCTATCTGCTCTTCACCTGAACCTTCTTCTGGTGGCGTCTGATTGTCTTCTTCCACTTCCTCTTCCTCTTCCTCTTCCTCTTCCTCTTCCTCTGATGACGAAAAACTCGGTAGTGGAGGAAATGGGGCTTTGCTGTCATTGCTGGAGTCCGCCTTTATCAACCCTTCATCGGCATGACTTGTTGTGGGGACGAGCTTGTCATCTTCTTTCTCCACAAGAAACATTTCATTCTGATCACTGCTCGTTGCATCTGGAACATCGTATGCTGGGGTTGAGGATATTTCTGATTCTGCACAACTTGCACTAGTGCTCTTTGCATCTGCAGTTCCTGTAACTTCCACGTACTCAGAGGTAGCAGTGCTAACACTTGGTTCAGGAGAATATTCCGTCCCTAAGTTGTCTACAACTGCTGCACTCTCTGAGCTATCGGGGGCTATTTCGTGATGACTTCCACCAACAACATGTTGAACATAGTCGTCTGAATCAAAGTCCCTTACGTGTGGGTGAGATCCAGTAGCCTCGTCTTGCAAAGCATCGCTGCTTTCAACTTTCTCAGTGCTATCAGAGTGTTCAATATGAGGCTGCGCTTCACAAGTTTCTTCTAGGGATTCTGCACCAAATGTAACGTCCTCTGAGCTGCTCATTGCTACAGACTGGGCAGTTGGAGGCGACGAACCCGTCACTAATGATTCAGAGACATTCTCTTCCTCATCTTCGTCCATAAATTCCTGATCACTGTCTTCCTGTTCACGTTCCGCTTCGTGTAAGTTATTTTCAAAAGGAATTATTCTTTCCGGTAAAGGTACACTTCCACCTTGTAACATATCATTTTCAGTGGAATCCACAAGTGAGCTATCAGAAATCCGAGAAGTTCCTTTGTTTTGCTCTTGGAATTGCACTGACTGCTCGTTGACTTTCAGTAGATTTTCATTTTGACTGCTCACAAGCAGCGAATGTATTTCCTCACTTGTCGCAGCAGAGCAAGATACTCCATCAGAACTGGGCCTTTCAACATTTGTTGGTTGAAGTACTCTCGCATCAGTGCCCTGCAAGTTTGCACTCGACTGATCAGCCACTGGATAATCACTGCTGTCAGCTGCCTGAATCTCTTCTTCGTCCCTTTCCACTTCTCTGGAAAGTTCGTCTGCCTCTGCAACAAGGGTAGGTATGGCTACTGGCCTCCAGTTCTTGTCTGGTCTAACTATTACACCAGCAGTTGAGGTACAAGGGGCATTTTCGTCGCCACTGTCAGGCACAGTTTCCATTTCTTCTGCAGACAGTGTGTCACTGTCACTCACATCGCGTTCAGGAATAGAACTCATGATGTATGGTCTGGAAATGTGTGCATGGGATGTCACGCATTCTTGTCTGGTAAAGTCATACACCTGATGAAAAGAAGCCATCCCCTGCTGCGAGATACCACTCTGGTGAGCAGATGTCACTGCTGACTCTTGGCAGGATACATCACGTGCTGGTACAGTACTTGGCTTGGCTACATCACTGAAGGAGGTGACAGAAGGCTCGCCCTTTTTCATGTCGATCATTTGCCCAGTACAGCTATCAATCGTGCCATCTGGGTGATGCGAGCTGGCAGTAGGGGACTGATCAATAGGAATGTTATATGTTTCGTCAGTGTCTCTGTCCGAAGTTCTATCTGTATTACTATCTGTATCATCACTCTCCATCTGCCGCTGTGGACTAGTTGTTGTATCTGCAGATGACGTTTTTATGCAGGTCTTTGTATGCCCTTGTCTGCCCTGGCTTACGTAAGGGTAATGCTCAATAACCTCATGTGGAGTTTCGGACACAGTACCACTACGCTGGATCACACCGGTTCGCTGAATTTCTTGCTGTTGCAGTCTCTCAGGACTAAGAAGATACTCTGTATATGCTGTGGACGTGACTTGTCTGCCCCTCTCAGGATGGCTTTCCGTCCATGGCCTGAAGACTGAAGTGTCAGCAATTCTTGTTGCACTACTGCTAACATGAAATACTTTACTTGGTGGTGTACCACTGTGTGAATCAGATGGAGAGTCTTTGATTTCTTGGTAGGGGCGTTTGTTAGAAACCACTTCACCTTTTGAGGGAAAAGGAGTACCCCTTAATTTTCCAGCGTCAGCCTGTTGAGTTGCGAGAGAATGATGTGGGGTAGCATCCCGGGAATTGTAAATGTTTGCTTCAACATTGTGCTGACGACGCTCTGAATGAGGATGGTTGTTATGGTGAAATGGGGCATGGGATCGTGTCTGAGTTGGGTATGGAAGGGGTTGATTCTGTAGTCTGGCATGTGGATTTGGGTACTGAGGTCCAAGATAAGTTACAGTCTCAAAAATGTTTCGAACGACTGGAGGTAAACTTTGGGACAACAACTCTGAGTGATGTGCTCTAATCGGTACTTGTGATGGCTCAGGTTGACCGTATCTTGGTTGTGGACTCCTGTGCATCTGTGGAGATGCTGAGGATGTTCTTTGGTGGTGAACTTGCTTAGTTTGCGACAACTCTGACGTGTCAACAGGTCTTGAAGATGGAGAAACGTTACGCGAGATCAGGGGTGGTGGACCAATAGGGCTAGTTACTTGACGTGGCAGTTGCTGACTTGGGCTTACAGTGGCTGTAGCTGAAATGGTACGAGGTATTAATGGGGGTGGTTGAGTCCCAGACGGTGACGCCAACTTTCCCGGACTGCAGGCTACTTGTACCTGCACTGGTGCTGCCAGAGTAACAGGGCTGAGGCAAATGGGTAAAGATGTAGGCACTGGGGGTTTTGCAGATGAGGAAGTTGGGGAGCTGGTGGCTGTATCTGCCATGGAGATAGGGAGCTGACTAGGTGGAGCATCAGAGTCTTGAGGTCTAACTCCAGTGATTGGCATAAGAGGTGGAGGTTTGGGCACAAGGCCTGTGGAAATACCATACCGTGGTGATAACGTGGTTGGAGATGTTGTGGAGCACGTTCTGGTAGGAGATATAATCACAGGACTGGAGGCTGCCCTGGCTACTGATATCTCTGAAGATTCGATCTTGTGTTTCTGTTGCGTTGTTGAAACAGGCTGCTCGTCTTCAGCAGGTGCATCCAAGGGGACTTCGACCTTGTGAGCTGCAACTGCTACATCGACTAGAGTTGCAAATGCATCAATGCTTGCACCTGTTTTTACCTTCGCTGTATCTTCCTCCTTTATCTTTACTGGCTGAGGCTTAACGGGTGACTTGGGTTCCTGCTTAGTTGGTACAACAACTGGACATGGTTCTGGGAAGCCTGTGGATGGACCTGTCTCGCCTCTGACTAGCTCAGGAATAATTGCAGCTCTGCTACGGACTTCATCCATTGTAACTGGCCTGGGAGTGTGCCCCGTAAGGTAACCTACAGTAGGAGATTTGTCTCGGGCATGCTCTGGTTGAAACGACTGCTGCTTTTCAGGTGGTGTAAATGTACGGGGATATTTACTTGGCTCTGTGGGGGTGCGGCTTGGTGCTGGTCGTTTTGGTGCTGTGTCTGGAGAAGCTTCTCGGGCAGTTGGTTTGACAGTAGAATAGCCTTGAACCACAAACGGCATAGCTAACTCTTGCTCCGGTATGTCTGGTGGACGCCCCCTTGTTTGCCCATGCAATCCATGGATAGCTGGTTTCTTATCGCCTCCATTCTTCCCTTGCATGTGAGCATGAAGGTAGGCATGGCCATGGTCATGGGTGTGACCTTGGTGACTTCCATGGCCATGTGCCCGTGTATGAGGGCGAAGTGCTAACTCCTCCAGGGCTCTGTAACTAGAAACTGTTGCTCCTGGCGCTTGCATACCTGAATGGTAAGGGTGGCCGTGCTGGGACGTAATTACAGGCTTGAGGTGACTTGGCAGTGTATCCCCGTTCACACTGTGACCCGAAATGTCTCTCAAACTTAGCTGGTGAGCTGGCGAGGTTATCGGGTACTCACCATGGCGATAACCTGGGGGATATCCCAGGTAGACTGCATATGGGGAAGCTCCCATTGAATGGACATGGGTAGCATGTGCATGGGCTGCATGTGCTGCGTGGGCTGCCTGTGCTGCTTGTGCCTGAACATGAGCTTGCATCACATGAGTCATCAATGCATACTGCTGACTTGCAGAATATTCACTTCCACGTGGGAACTCACGTGAGGCTGGCACACACATGGTCGGCAAGGCACTGAACTTTCGAATGGCCTCACTCTGTTCGTATACGCCCAGCTTTGGGTCTGGTGGTCTGGGTGGAAGGTAACTCTCCTCCTTCTTATGATGTTCCTGCCTTCGCTCTTTATCATCGTGGGTTTGTTTGTTCTCTTGCAGAGCTGATATCGCCATTGCCTGGAGCTGTGACCGAGCTGAGGCACTTGTTGGTGCAGGGACTGGTACACCAAGCAAAGAAGGACGTGGCTGCAGGCTTCCTGGGTGGCAAGGTGAACTGTTATCCCGATCACGTGTGAGGTCCACAGTCACGGGTCGTTTAGCCTCTGTCTCAGGGACTCTACTGTCACAAGGGCTCTTAGCCCTGGCGATAAGGTGCTCATGAGATGCAGGTCTATCGCCTTGATACCCAGGTGGTTTTTGATCCTTTGCAAGCTGAAGGAAGCGCTCACGAAATTGCTGTTCTTCGGAACGTGTCAGCTGAGAAGTTTCACGTGGCAACTCCCGTGGTGCTTCACGTGATGGGGGCAGTTTTTCACGTGTAGGTGAGACTTGTATTAGTGGTGGTGGAGGTTTGAGGCTTGCACCAGGTGCTCCTGCCAATCTAGGCATGTCTCCACGTGTATGGCCGAGACCTGACGGAGCTGGCAGACTGGAGGGGCGTCTCTGTTCTTCCATGTGTAATGGCCTTTGATCATGGTCCGGTGTACTCCGGCAACCTGAGAATGAAGAAATATGCTTATGCAAAAGATAGCAACAAATGTTATCGCTGAAACGACTTTCTTCTAGCTATTTTCCACCACACCTGCCACACACATTAATTTGTCCACCCTTGGGGATTGAGAGTGAAAGAGTATACATTTGGAATGGAAAAATAAATTTATTTTCTTTTTCTCTGTGACTTCAAAAATGTCGTACCCTTAATCTGAAATGAGGTCTGCACCACCTAAAAGGAAAACAAATTAACTGTCGATACTCATAGAACGAAAGTAGTCTTGATTTATAAGTTGTAACTTCTGAGAAAAAGGAAACGTTTTGGTCGGGTTCAACGTATTCTAGATTTCTTGAACGACGCTTACATGGGTAATTCAATCCAAAACTCACGCACAGAAGGGAAGATCAGTAGACGATGAAAGAGCATGTATGACTAACAATATCTTGGCTGTAATAAAAAGTAAACTAACTGCAAATTTGATGGCGAGCTGTCTTCTACTGTACTGTTTTCCATCGAGAAAAGCATTTCCTCTCATTTATCACTTGTTTACTGTGACTCTGAGCAAAAGAAATAGACGACTTGCACTCCAACTGCAAATTGTTACTTACCGCTGGATGGAGTCACCTGGGGTGCACCAAAAGTAGCTAATCTCATAAGAACATTTGAAGTCAACTCGTTCCTTCTTCTCTCCTCTCTCTCGCGTGCTTCCTTCTCATCTGAATCTATGATGATCACTTCTGGTTTACTCTCCATATTGCTACTACGTGGTTTAGTGCTGGCCATTTCTGTCACACCCTGGCGATCCCGGAAACTCTCTGCATCATGAACGTCTGTGGAGGAAATAAAGTGTTTAGTTGAAAACAAGCTTTTTAATCTGAAACCAGAAACAGAACATATCTAGCCTAACCCGAAAATCAACATACATAGTGTATCCAGAAAGAGTTTAATTTTAAACAGGATTTGTCCATTTTGGACCAGAAACAGCTATAATTTCAATGACAATTTATTCAAGTGACTTTGAGTGCAACACTTCCAATCATTGCAAAACCAAATCTCTCACCAACATCACTGGTACTTCAGCTTCCTTTTCTGTTGTTAAAAGCATCTACCTACCCAACTGTTATCCTAATTATACACCTAACTTTCCTCTTCTGTTAAGGGACCTGTGACGCGAAGGTTGCTAGGGAAGTTGATTTTTTCCGTTAAGTGCACACTGGCGCCATCTTTATCACAAATATGGAGCTTTGAATCACGAATTGAATGCGCACGCATCCTCTGATTGGATGATATTGAGATCTGTGGCTTTTTACTTCCGGTTCTTTCAAAAGATAATAACTCCATAATGAATGCTCCGATTCGAGTCAATTTTTTTTATAATCTACCAATTGCAAATACAAAGAAAAGCATGTTTTCATATTCTTCATTTTCTTTCTTAAAATGTGGAAAACTGCCACATCATGCACCTGCTGACGCCAGAATCTGACGTCATGAGACAT
>JAOBYG010094321.1:0-11312 GCA_025403545.1 Epizoanthus stellaris
GAACAGACCTGAACAGAATCTCATTATGGTTAGGTGACAGTCCCTTCCTTCCGCCTCTCTCCCCATTTCTTTTTTCCGCCGGCCACGCGACTTCTTTCTCTCCCCAATCTCCCACTTCACGACCACACGTACATGCACACGCCAAAACTCGCTCGGACTGCCGGATTTTCGGATTTTTGGCGAAGGAAGGGGCTGTTTTGCAGTCTACACAGGGAAATGCAGAGACAAAAAAGCTGCCATGTTCGGACTCAGTTGCATATATATAGTGTCATTTGTCTTGAACTCGCTGTAGACGTATCACTTTATCAGATTTATGTATATAGAAGTAAGGATAGAGGGACTTATAACCTGGGCGGGGGATTATAATCGGGATTTTACGGTATAAGCATGTATTGATCGGTATGATCATCGTCAGAAAGGTGAACTCTGACGTACTCGGACGGAACCAAAGACAAGTGAAAGAGAAGCGTGTGAAAGAAAAAACCAAATGTCAAGAGCGGGAATCGAACCAACCACTCCCCGATCATGTATAATATTCGGGCCTAATATTTTCTCAATTTGTGCTCCAACAGAATCTGACCCCCCTGTCGCCCACATATATCGCTACTCAAGGTCCAATCGCCTCCACTCTGTCGGACTTCTGGCTGATGGTGTGGGAACACCAGGTTCCTGTGATTGTGATGCTGACCAAGGAGGTGGAAGGCAACAGGGTAATTGCGCTCTCTGCACCGTCGCATACTGTTCACACACAAAGCAAGCAGTTTACTTGGGATTCAATACCACTGCTTGTGCAGTTAATAGAGCCGATTGCGCTTGACTGTCCAAAGATTGATGCAAATGAAATGACAGTGTGATGTGATAGGAAAACCTAGTGATTTGCTACATCTGTCTTTTCAACAATTACCAAAAGCTCACGACCAATGAGACGGTTGCGTGACAGAAGTAAACCAATCAGAGGATAAACTCATTCGCATTTGCATTACATGATGACAGTGACAATGCAAGTGACAGTGTGATGGCTCACATCGTGATTCGCCAGTACTCGACACGCCTCGAAACTCTCGCAAATTTTAGTGGTCAAAGCTGCTTTGATAATGTAATGACAGTGTAATGCAAATGAGCTTTGGACGGTCAAGTGAAATCGGCTCCAGTGCCACGTGTAGGAATGTGTGCTGCCGTATGCTCTCTGTTATTACGTAGTTAGATATTTTTATTGTTCAAACCATCAGAATTATACAGTATATATTAAAAAATTACAGTAGATACACACTTGAAATTTACTTAAATTCGTAATAATTTTTAAGTGCCTGATGGAAGGCATTCTAAAAAGAAACCACTAGGCTTATAACTTTTAAACTGCCTTTTTTAAAATTAAATTATATAACTAGTACTGTAAAATACAAATAGGAAAAAAGAAAGAAGGAACATAATTTGTTGATTATGATTACAGTACTTACAGAAAATAGAAAAATTAAGAAGAAATAGAAAGAACAATGGTAATGAAGAGAACAAGAAAGAAAAGTGTCACAATTTAATGCATGTATTTTTGAGAGATTGATTAAATATTTCTTAATGTTAATTTTAAAAGAGTAAAGAGTTGGTATTAATTGCAGATCAGATGGAAGTGAGTTCCAGAATTTTGACCTTGGTAAAGAATTGTGAATTTTTTATATTAGTTCTACAATACTGAGATCTATATAGTTAGTTGAATGTCTAGTCGAATATGAGTGTAGTTCAGAAGTTTTTTGAAACCTAGTTTGGAAAGTTTTGGGAAGTAGTTTGTTGTGAAATGAAAACATGAATAATCCCACTTGCAGGGCATGAATATTTTTTAGGTTCAAAAGATTGTATTCATAATATAGAGGTGCAGTATGAGCATCAAACTTGGATTAGGTAATAATCCTTATGACTCGTTTCTGAAGAATATTTAGCCGTTCTAAAGTTGTTTCATATGTAGATCCCCAGATAGCATTACCATAATATAGGTAGGGATAAACAAGTGAAAAATAAAGTTTGAAGAGGGATACCTGTCAAAGGAAAAATCTAGATTTTGATAATTAGTTAATAAGCTGTTGTCATTCATACACTTCTCGGCCGCTGCTATCCTTTTGAGAAATCAAGTGTGTTGATACGTAGTGTTATGGGGGTGACGATCCTATATTTTCCGGTATTTTCTATATTGTATAACAGTAATTACAGCAAATTCTTCACATTTATTTACGTATTTTTAACTTTTTAACCGTAAACTGTACTATACTCTATAGACATCATTCGCCGAGAAAATGTATTAAGATATCGGTATGTTATTGAAATTTATAACTAGCAACTTTTTGGAACTATGTGCATGGTCATCTTCAGCTGAAGCCTAGTGAAGGTCGAAAACGTTTGTAGTTTTACATTTCAATAATATATCAATATTTTAACTGAATACACTGTAGTAGTTCACTAAACACTAAATAATTTACAACGCCATAAGCCATCCAGTTAATTGTTTTTAATAAATGCACCTTATTTTTTAGTCGTGCTAGAAAACAATGAAACAGAAATAGCACAGACTTGTCAGGGGGGATTAGAGAAATATCGTCACTATCTTGTCATGCTGAGTCGTTCTGGCTTCCGAGCTTGCGGTAATAACATTGGTTTACTTATTAGTTTCGATTATGTTTATAAACAAAGATATAGCTTTACTAGGCCTACTGGACAGATGTTGTCAGGCCTTGGGGGGTTTGAGGACTTGCCAGATAGCTTCCTCAACTCTAAGTCTCTAGTGTAGATCGTAAAGAAGTTCGCCAGCTTTGAATGATTGAAAGAATGGCAGCTAGGAAATGGTAGAGAAAATAGAAGTGAAAAGGTGAGGGAAAAGATTTTCATTCTATCGTTTTCTTTCGCCCTTTTCATCACTCGGAGAGCCCGTTCATAGACTGCGGAGTTCCAGAAGTTTCGTTCAGTCTACCAGGAACACAGGTTTGTATAGAGGTTAACTAGCAACAGAGTTATTTACGTAGAGTTAAGACATAGAGTTAGAGTTAGAGACTGCCAAATTCAAGATTTTGGATTCCAAAATCTTGAATTCAAGATTTTGGCATTACAAAATCTTGAATTCAAGATTTTGGCAGTCCAAAATCTTGAATTGGATACAATAACGTTTTAAAACACCCAGTACAAGAACGTAGTCGTCTCTCTGGTGGCCTTCCAAACCGAGACAAAAATATCGATAGCAGCACAGGTTAAAAGAAAAAAGCTGGCTGAAGAATAATGCCACCATAAATAACACGGGTCAATATCATTTGAAAGTGTATTGATATTCCTTTAGTATCGAATGAGGTGTGACATGTTTGTGTCATAGTGTGCGTGCTTTGTATATCGATATAATGGGTATGTTATCCGGCGTGTGATAGTAGTAATCTTGTAACGTGAAATAAATGAGACACATCAAGACACAAAATGTTTGCGGTGTGTTCGTTTTAACATCATAATTAGCTTACAAAAGACCACAACAATGTTCAATGCAAAAATATACATAACTGACTGAATAAATAAATATATAGATAAATAAACTAATGATCGAACGAAATTAGTTGATATTGGCTTCTCTGATAAGGAACTGAATAGAAACAACTAGCAAAGCGCCAGAAGCTAGTAAATGAGTTCACGGTTTAAAAAAAAAACCAAACGATTTACAGAGTGTAAGAATAAGGTGTCAATAAAACGGGGGAACAAGTAAAGTCAGTGTAAACGAGTACAAATTTATACTGAACACTTGAGACAACTTAGTGTAAGTCTCTTATAGTGATTATATAAGGGACTATTTAGTTATATTGTGGACATGATACTAAGAGTGATCAACTAGACATTATTATCATACGTTTGTCGCTGTGACGTGAATGTTTTAGCTTATTTCTGGCTCTGTTTTCTGCTCTGACGAAGGTCCAACGGCCCAAACGTCAGCTAGTCGCACCGACCCTCAAAGCGGAAAACTTACCGGCCAATTAAGTTGCGTGGATCAAAGTATTTAACTTCACCGCCGACCCAGAACACAACTCGCCGCTTTCACATGAACAATGGAATATGTCTCGGAGGAGCGCTAGAACATTCACCCATATAGTCACTTCCAGGACTATAGTATGTAATAACCGGTCTCTGTGAAATCAAGTGTTTTGCAGACGTAGACAGATAGGAGCCGGTTCAAAGTGTGACGTGCTTGTATCTTCCAGTTTTGTCTAGCCGGCAGCTCTCAAACTTTTGAAACATTTCTTTATGCACCGTAAGGAGTTTATGGAGATATTTGACCGCGATAGAGCTTAACAATAAATCGTGTCTCGAAGATGCAATGCCAAAGTTGTTTTATTGTATTTTTACGAATATTCACAGCTATGGATCTCCTAAGTGTTTTGTGAAATGAGTGACTGATTTCTCATTTTAAGACTTTGTATTTCACAGCGATCAGGACTATTAAAATAAATAAATCATATTTGAACGAAAATAGTCAGATAGGACGCTTTCCATTTGTCGGGTCTGGCCGGCCCGAGAGAACTGGTTCTGTCCATTGTAAATGGAAAGGTCAAGGTGCGCGCGAACATTTTTTCCCGCCGTCCGAAACGGGAAAACTGAGCGGCTCTAATCCATGAGCAGGACCAGTCTGGCCAGAACCAGTTCCGATAGTTGTCGCGTTAGATTTGAGAACTGACCAGTCGGGCCAGCCAGACCCGACAAATGGAAAGGCCCTTAGATTTAGAATGAGAAGAAGACGCCACCAAACGTCGCGAAAGCAAAAATCAATGTGGTCTAGAACACAACATTGTAGATATGATGAGAAGAGGTTTAGATTTAGATTTATAGAGGTTGATATTTGAACATCAAGTACAGACTGAATCGATTGTGATGAATTATACCTACAGCACCTGCACTTTACAACACAACGATTTACTCTCTGTATCAGCTAGGCTCTACGGGAGGGGAATAGATAGTTATGGTACAAGAGAAAGGGCGCGCGGACTCAGTAGGACTGGGAAGAGAGAAGAGGAGCGCGCGCAAAAGAGCCGCCTGGGAGAAGAGGAATGGGAAAATCTTCCAGGCGTTTTCCTAGTGCGCGCCTTTCCTCTGTTCCAGGCCACGCGCTGGAGCGTGCGCCAAATTTATCATCCCCGGCCCCTCCTGTTACACATATAGAGACTTTTCTCTGTTATTTGTGTATTTTCATCACTTTAAGTTGCATATTTAATGCCATGAATTTGAACATATGATGCACCTCATGTAAATCCCAGTGGGGGGAGGGATGGGGGGTATTTTGTCAAAATTCTTTCTCCCTAGGCCCTGGGTGGGAATTTGACCTTGAAATCGATCCCTGGGTACTTTTTTGGTATGTTTTTACTATGGATTTGACAAAAATCTCTTGCCCCACCCTCGGGCATTTGACCATTTTCTTATGTTGTAGGTCAAATCCCCTGCCCATTGCCTGCCTCCACCCTTCGGGGTTGCCATTGATAGGTACATTACGCTAAAAGGTTAATGGCATTTTGCTTGTCAATAAATTAGTGAATTATTTGACAATTTTAAAATGCGTCGGTTATGTATTATCAAATTTCTAGTTTAAGAAACAGAAAGTGCACAGTTTATTCAATGGGAGGGAAGGGAAGGGACCAGTTACATTACTGTCTACAGCGCTGTATATAGTAACCATGACAAGATGCTCTCATACTAATGTTGTAAATAATTAAACAACAGAAGACCCCCAGCAAACCTTAAATCCTTCTGGTTTGCTGTGGGTCTTTTCCACATAAATTGGCATAAATAATTATCACATTTGCTGCCAAATTCAAATTACCCATTTCAAAGGAAGTTATACTGCATATTAACACGTCTAGAACCAGTTGAGAGAATGATTTGCTTCTGGAACTCTGAACCTTAAAAAATACTTATTTACAACATTAGTATGAGAACAAGTTGCAATGAAATTTTTAGTGTGTCACACATCAGACCAAATTATATATGAACGTGTATCATAAATCCAAAAAATGTCTGACACCATACATTTTCAAGCATACCGTATATTGCACTTTTTATGCACTACACATATACAATTAAAATCTTCAAAGCAAAGACTGAGACAAAAGAACTACACTTTTATTAACTACAAGACAGTATTCAAGATGAAGTCATGTAGCTCTCACTCAAAATGCAAAAATCGATCAGTTGACAGTTTACTGACTGACTGAATTACTGGAATTTAATATAACTGCAAACAGAAAAGTGATGAAAAATGACATTGACAACAATGACAACAACACTTAACAATCTGGATGCTTGCCAACCAAATAATAGAGATATCATATAGAAGTTCTAACCTCTAAGGATAGTTGTGAGAACATTCCATTTCCTTCACACTCCTGGACCAAGTCTTCACATGTCTCCTCACTGCCATAAATGCCATTGCAACCTTGAAAGTTAAAGAAAGAAACGTTCTAAGATTACTGTTTGGTGCACAAAGGATTTGTCAGCATGGCATTACCATAAAGCTTATGTATTATAAACCCAACCAGAATACCATTTGAATGTGTTATGAAAGTGTCGCACGATCAGTGAAAACGGAATGTCATGCAATCCACCGAAAAACACCGAATCATAAGAGAACAAATAGTAAAATAGTAGACACAGAAAATCTATTTTTATGAATACACCAAAACGAAAAGCCGCGTTTTATTTATAACCATAACCATCTGCAACGCAAAAGTTAAAAACAACAGTGCAAAAGAAAACGCATTATAATTTCAATAAGATAGATCGTTTGTCACGCTTGGCAAACCACTCAAATGCAAAGCAGCTGAGAAAAGGTTTCCGCAACGTCAAGCATACTTCAAGCGAAATTACTTGGGTGTCACGAAGACAATTTCACAGTGCACGAAATACGGCCATAGAAAACTATAGGAAAAAGATGCTGATAATATATAGCGCTATCGGTCTATTCTTATTCAAATTTGAACTATACTATGGACGGTTATCGCACCTTCAAAAACGCCTTCCAAATCCCCCAAGTCTACGTACCCGGTAAACAAGAAATGTTCTGACGCTCTCTGATTCTGGTTTTGTTTTTGACTGTTTATAAATTATAACTGTAAGTGTCGTTGTTCCTCCCGCGAAAATAAAACGTACTCATTCAATACTTTATTTTTTCTATCTAAATTTCACTGAAGCCCATCTCGTTACTTAGCGTTTCTTGCCCAAATATCTTTGTTCATCTGGCTTTTGTCTCGGAGACTATTAATATTGCGATGAGCGCTCGGCGATCATTCAAAACAGATTTTTAATTTCGTAACGCAAGAGAACTGCCCCGGGGTACCGACAAGATCAGGTTTCAAGAATTCCAGGACCCAAATCCAAAAAGATAATAGTTATAGTGAAAATATCAGAGTTAGTAGGTTACTACGGGTGAACTTCGTGTACTAAAACTGGTACATTTAACATACATGTATGCAACAAAAGCGCTTGCACTATTAAAACAACACGACAGATTGAAGCGATCACGTTTACCTCTCGGCAACGAAAGGCCGGAGCCAGTAATAGACATTTCCAAAATTTTAGTGACAGAAACTGTAAATGGGATTTAAACCATTTCAAAATTACATTAATGGTTGAGATAAGCTTGAAGCGATTTGCTCCAATTACAATAAAGGGCAGTGGTCGGCCAGGTATAAATGGCAACCCGAATTCGAAATGCGATCAACTCGGACAACTCGCTTCCCTCTGCGCTGGTGCGACCAGCTCGGTCTTCACTAAGTTAGTAAGTTACGTTATATGGTAACATTTGGGTTAAATTAACAGAGAATTGAGGGACCGCTAACACACGTTACCCAGTATCAATGCGAATTTATTTTGCCGAGACCAAGAAGACAAACCCCCAGTGATTGCAGAAACATTCTTCGACTGGCATAAACAAAGAGACCCAAAGACTACCGATTGAGATTAAATTGCTCGTGGTTAAACAGCCCTAAATGATCTGAAACGAAACTAATAGTAGACAGTAGTGCTGCAGCGAAAGATTTTCATATTCCACAGATCAGTCCATTCAAAATTTGTAAACTTTCAACAGCCCACAGAAGTCAAAATAATATTTCATTTATCATTCATTACTGCGCGCAAACTCATCTCGCGCACGCAACACGCAAAAAACCCATACCCATGACAGTGATGACGCTGTCGTTTATTCTTTGTGCACGAATGCGGTTCTAGACAACACGAAAGTTTCACTTTCTGCCACCAGAAAATTTCTATTGCGTGAGCCTAAGCCGCCAAATTGTTGGTCAATTTCTGCGTGACACCCAAGTTTGCATGAACGTAGTTGATAATATGTGAGGTGTGAACTTGCTGCGCCCTCAGTCTCGAAATAAACAGAGGCGAAAGGCAAGTCTGCACGTTTTATAGAAGAAAAAAGCAAAACGTTTCCTTTAACAGTTGAAGCCGAACTCCTGCGTTTTCTGGCACAGCCCGTGTGCGTTTGATGCGCTACACTGTCCGTCACGACGATATTTTCTCATTTTCGAGCGAAGAAAGCCCTCGCCATCTGACTTTTCAAACACATGAATAATCTCGGAAATTTTCATATTAAAACCCCAAAATGAAAAATGTTTCTGCACGAACTGACACAAGAAATGCCAATACTTGATAATATTGTCCATTACAATCGAATTCGAACATCCAATCGCTCTATAATGAAAAAAAATCGAAGAAACTGCACGAAACAAAAACTGATATGGTAGCGCTAGCATGTCCACGGCCACGTACGGCTGTTGTGTGCAAAGTCGATGTCGTGTCACTCCCAGAGGGTTTGCGTTACTCGCTTTCAATAATAGACACTACACTCCTATTACAATCAACTCGGCACACAAGAATATTTCTTTACTTCAGCGTCTTGTGGCAGAGATTCACACAGAATTTTCTCGGCATGCACCAATATGTTAGCCCGCAAAGTGCTAATGACTGCTACCAAGTGAAATATACAAGTACAAGACCCCATCCATGTTCATTTCGAAAGTCGCACGAGCACGAAACTGCTATGTTCGGCTCACGAATTTGAAATCGAAATATTCTACTGAAGAAAATCGGTGAATGATAAGTGATATCAGTCCTGATACCAAACAAGGAGATGGGGAAGTCAACGCAAATGTGATATTTGGTTATTCAAAAGTTTCCTGTGATCGCACAGCGAAAGCAAACAAGCGTTTCGGCAAGCATAAACGCGAAGGTGCCTTTGTCAAAACGCAGAACGTTCACAAGAGAGCAATCACAAGTGACCTTTTTGCCCCCACATTCTAAAACATTCATAAAACGGCTTAGGATATCCTCTTTCTCCTAACTTTGTTTACTTGACTCTGATTTTGCCCTGCTTTGACTCGCCTGAGCACCGAGTGAGAGTCAGTAGCACAGTTAAAAATTAGCGTCGAGATAAAACTGGCCTTCACAACACGAAATTATAGCAGTCTATCTTTATAATTGTGGTTTGAAGTTTAAAAGTATAGAACACTATAACTATACATATGCACATCCATATTTACCTGTTCGTGAAAAGCTTTTAAAATAGCAATTTACATGAAATCTGTGACTACAAACGTGCATGCATGGTACTCACTTCGAATTCAAAGCAAAATACAGCCCCACTCCATATTTCACACTCGTTTCCCTCATGCGAACTTCAAGTTTTGCTTCCAAAATCTAGTTCAGCGATAACTAAATAGATATAAAACAGACTTCACCTTGGAAGAAGCTTTTTGCCCTCAAGTAGCTCACTGTCAACCTCAGAATTGAAATTTTATCCAATTTCGTGACAATCTCCTCCGGGAACGGCAACAATCGAGCGAGATTATCCAGCTCAGTATTCAGTCGATCGCGATGCCTCTTGGAAGGGTTGCCCGGCCTGCATAGAAAACCGAACCCAAAAGAAAACGACAGACAGTTAACATTAGAGACTAAATATATTTTAGTTCAATTTAAAATCCACAGCATGCAAACCTGATGGTAGAAATGAAGGTGAAAACAACACACAAACATTACACCACAACGGGGCGAAAGCGAACAATTGCTTCTCACCAACTCACGTATACACAGACAACCAGCCACCACGAAGCACGAAAAACAAATCACACAAACCCTGTAGTTTTCTTTTTCCTCTTGAGCTTATTATTAGAATTCATATCCTGCATCTCCGAGTCCTCCAGGATTGCGGCGTTACAAAATCTCTGATGGTATGAACTGGATTGTTACGCGTCGACCCAAATCCTCTTCAATGGAAAGGCTACTTTGCTCAGCGCCAGCCTTTCAGCCATAAAAATAACGAAATCCAATTTCTCCCTTTCTCGTATGGTCTGTATCACGATTTCAGATCTTCCTACCGAAGACAAGAGGTTAAAATCAAAGTACTGGACTTTCAGAACACCAGGACAAAAATAAATTTCTGCTTTGAGCCGAAGCCCAAGAGTTTCCGTCGGCAGCCAAGAAGTTCGGCAAGATGTGGGGTGATTGACAGCACAATAATACCAGACTGCATTGATCAATGTGTTGGGGTTAGCGGGGAGGAGTGCATAGCCGCACGCTATTGGTTCACGCACAAGAAACACACGGTAATTGGTTTGTTTGTAATACGACTTCAGTAATTTATGCAATATTTACTATTCGATATTCCATTTGGTATTTCCATGTGAAAGGACTAAATAAAAATCCCTGCCTGTATGTCGCAATTACTTCTTGTTTCACAGGGGGTCAAATCAAGACTTATCCGTGCGATAGCTGTGATTCAATAATAGGAGAAAATCCGAATACTTGCAAAAAGGCCGTGTGTCTTTCACATTCGAAATGGCACACGTGAGCTGAAATGCTAATCACCGATTGCAAGAGAATCACGAGAAATGGAAAATGTGGTTATCTCTTTGTGTTTTCTTTCGCGCTTCATTATTCGCCGTCATTGTTGTCAATAAAACGTACAAATGGACTAGTATTTAGTGGGGGAAAAACGCAATTCTGAGAAACACAAGACTGTACTTGAATCATGGACTCCAAAATCCAAACGCATGCATAAGAAAAACTCTATCCGAGTTTGGGACGGGTGGATGCCGGGAGGACAAACATAAATTAATATTTATCGGATCAATAGCCGGGATCAATAGCTGACGATGTTGCTGTAGGTCCGGGTTCTTTAATACTAAGGCCATGTCGCGCTTTAAAATATTTCAGCGCGATAATAAATTATGCTTTTAATTTATGGCAGTTCAATATTTCACTACCTGATTAGCCTGCGATCAGGCTCATGATTTGTGCAAGAATGG
>JAOBYG010094432.1:0-19633 GCA_025403545.1 Epizoanthus stellaris
GTATCGTAATTGGATTTGGTAATCACTCTGGCTGCGCGATTTTGTAATTTCTGAAGTTTGTCGCTATGTTTTTTACTCAAGCCATCCCACACTGTACTGCAATAATCAAAGTGGGGTTCAATTAGTGCCGAGTATATTTGTACGGCAGTATTCTGGGAAACAAATTTTCTAGTTCGTTTAAGAGCGCCAATGCCAGAGGATATTTTCTTTGACAATTTCGTTATATGTTTTTTCCAGGACATATTTTCATCAATAATTAGTCCTAAGGATTTTGTTTGGTCAACCTTACTGATTTGTTTGCCCTCTATTTGGATATTAAATTCATAACTGTCGCCTCTCGCCTTAAGTCTCTGACGAGAGCCAATAATCATGAACTCAGTCTTGGCAATGTTTAAACTTAGTTTGTTGGCTTTCAACCAGCGATTTAGGTTGAGTAATTCGCTATTTACTATATTTTCAAGTTCATTTAAGTTTGACGCGGCTACGCTAATATTTGTGTCGTCAGCATACATTCTAGGGCAAGCTTCACTTAGGCAGTTTGGTAAGTCGTTAATATAAATTAAAAATAATAATGGCCCGATAATAGAGCCTTGTGGGACGCCACAAGTGATGGGACTCGAACTTGAGAGGTAACCATTAACATTACATTTCTGGCTACGATCACTCAAGTAGGAGTCAAACCACTTTAAGGTATTCCGGTCCATACCATAGCTGGAAAGTTTACGCAATATTATTTGGTGGTCGATTGTATCGAAGGCCTTTTTTAGATCAATAAAAATGACTCCGTTCAGGAGGCCATTATCGATATTAACTGACCAATTGTTCGTGGCTTCAAGTAGAGCTGTCATAGTGCTATGGAGTGACCGAAAACCCGATTGACAGTTCGTTAGGAGTTGGTTATCATTTAGATAATTGTAAAGCTGGTCGTGAATTAACTTTTCGAAAACTTTAGCAACTACTGGAATTATCGAAATTGGCCTGTAGTTATTTGGTTCTGTTTTACTACCCTTCTTGTAGATGGGCGACACTCGAGCCAATTTCCATTCGGTTGGAAAAATTCCAGTCGAAATTGATTGATTAAAAATACTCGTCAAGGATGGAGCAATGACATCAGCTGCAAGTTTTAGGAGTTTGCAAGGAATGTTGTCCAAACCGGTTGCTTTCCTTCCATCGATTTTCTTTAAGAGCCTGTGGACCTGATCAACACTTGAGGATTGGAAAGAAAAAGACTTATCGGTTGGCCGCAAAAAGAACTCTGGCATAACATCCGCCGGAGGTATTTCACTTGCTAAACTTTGGCCAATACTTGTAAAATGTGTATTGAATATCTCTGCGATCTCTGTAGGACAGCTAACAGTTTGATTTCCAGTTTTAACTTCAGGAATGTTGCTCGACGTACGTTGACGAGAATTTAGTTCGTTTATCAGTTTCCAAGTTTTCCGGGAATCTTTTTTATTACGGTCTAAATTTGTTGTAAAGTACTTGCTTTTAGCTAATTTAATTGCATTATTGGTTTCATTTCTTGCTGCTTTGTATAGTTTCCAAAACGTCTGATCATTTGTTTGCACTGCTTTCTTTTTGAGGTAGTCTCTGTTGTGCATTTTTCGTAATAATTGACTGGTAATCCATGGGGACTTCTTTTTGCCAACTCTTTTCTTTGTTGATGGTGCGTACTTTTCAATGGTGTTCATTAACAGGTCTTTCCAAATATCCCACATTTTGTTTGGATCAGTGTGCAAGGTCACGTCATTCCAGCGTTTTTGGCTTAATTCATTCAAAAATTTAACTTTGTCGAAATTTTTGAAACGTCGCGTTTCAATGATCTTGCTACCGGTACTTTTGTAATGAATTTTACGAGTCATGTAAACAAGGGAGTGATCACTGATGCCAAGTTCAAGAACACCGGAATTGGTTATTTTTTCTGGACAATTCGTAATGCATAAATCAATCAAAGTACGTGAAAGAGAGGTTACTCTTGTTGGCTCTGATATCATTTGAGTCAGACCATAAATGTCAAAGATGTTATTGAGATTTTGCGAATTATAATCGATGATTCCTGGTAATAAATTGCAATTTATATCACCTAACAGATGAAGCTCGATATTTTCTGCATCGATTTTGCCAATCAGTTCTTCAAATGAATCAAAGATAACTGAAGATGTTTGAGGAGGTCTATACCACGTGCTAACTAAGAATGGTTTAGAATTACTATTTGTTATTTCTAAAGTTAAACATTCAAGTTTATCAGACTGCAGGTCTTCGCGAATTTGGAAGTTTAAATTGCTGCGTATGTATATGCAAACACCACCGCCGTTTCTTCCGTTTATCATTCGATCCTTTCTAACCACTTCAAAGCCCGGCAAATCAATTTCACTATTATGAATTGTAGCGTCTAATTTGCTTTCGTTTATGGCAAGAATATCTAGATTTGAATTACTTACGAAGACTCTAAGCTCATCTATGTGTGCTAATAAACTATTTATGTTTAAGCATGCCATAGCTAGTCCACGACCAGGTATTCTGGAATCAAGTGACTTACCCTGTGAATATGTGGACCTACTATTATTTTCGGGAAGCACAGATCCTTCGAAATCCCACTCGGCAATGATCTAATCCCCCCTTAAGTAAGAAATAAAGTTTTTCGCTAGTTGCGAGGTCCCTGATTTACTGAGGTGTAATCCGCTACGGTTTAAATGATTCTGTGTGATGTTACTGTGCTCAATTAGCTTCCAGTGATTTTGCTTACTAAACTGTTTGAGAATTTTGTTGACTTCTTTGATTTTTCCTGCTAATTCGTCATTGTCAGTGCGAGGTAGTAGACTTGAAACTGTGATGGCTGTTCTCGGGTTGTCATTCTCTACGCTTCGTACAAGGTCCACTATCTCCTCAGCGCAGGATCTTGACGATGCGCTGGTCCTTACACTGTTCGTACCAACGTGCAATATTAGTTCGTCGGGCTCTCGCCGCAGGATTGGCTTAATGTGGTCTTTCATGTCGTTTGTTGTGCAGCCGGGGAAGGATGATACCTTTACTCGAGAGTCCCGGGACATTTTATGTCCCTGCAAATTCTTTAATATTGAGTCGCCGGCAATGTAGACGAGTTTGGACTCGATGTTGGCATTTCGCTTGTATTTCTCTGCCTGGGCTTTGGTCTTCTGGGCCTTCTGATATTTCTCATCATTTTTGTCGGCTGTTTCTTTGACTCTGTTTGTTTGTGGTCTCTTCTTGCGCTTAACCGTCTGCCATGCATTTTGCGTTGGAACTGCGGACTTGTCTTGCGCTGAAACAGTTGAAGACGGTGATGGTGGTGTTTGCTTAGACTCTGCTTCTTCTCTAAGAAGACGCAGGGCCGTCAGTAAACTATCTCGTTCACCTTCCAACGTCTTGATTTTATCTTGCAATTCTCTGTAGGATGGAAGATCCGGTTCATTGAACCTGGACAGTTTTTCTCTAAATTCTTTGAATTCAACTTCAATTTGAAGGATGGCAGCAGAGTTCTTGATGCATCCTGAACAAGTAGATGCGGCTGCTCTGACAGATTTTATTTCAAGGATTTCGTCATCGTCCGATGAATCTTCTTCGTTGGTTGCGTGGCCGGCGTTGTTAATTGTTTGGGACAACTCACCTTGGTCACCACAATCGTCATTGATATCAGATACATCGTCATCGAGAATTGTTTCATTTATCCCTTCGTCGCCAGATTCTCCGTCACAAACTATATTAGCACTGGTGTCGTTTCGAGTTGTGGTGCTTGAACTCAATATTTCACACTTCTTGGATTGTAGGGCGGTCTCGGCTGTTTGGAGGTTGTTGAAACCTCTACAGGAACCTCGCTTTCTGCCTGTAATGTGGCTCTTCACGTCAGTATATGAGGCAGTAATGCCGGTCGCTGAGTCTGTCCACCATAGGTAATGTGAAAACTTGCCCATTGGTTCAAGAACGTGGTACCACAAAGATGGCGATTAAAGCGACGAGATGTGATTTGAACGAGTATCAGTTTGATACAGCGAGGTTTATAATTGACAGTAGATATTCCAGATGATACACAACTGTGTAGAGCTTGATAATATAAGATTATATGACTGGCAAAACCTTGTAAAAACTATAAAATCGATAAGTTTGCTGGAGCTTCTAAAGACACGTCCGTGTTCAGTGAACTGTGACTGTGAACTTCAGTGAACTGTGACTTTTATACCCCAAATAAAATATCTCGGGCTTAAATGGAAAAAAGGTCTGGCTACGCCCCTGGGTGCCTTTCACAAAACAGTCCCTGTTGTACTGTGAACTCACCACGCATGGGCCAATATGGCTTTAGTGCTCCCTTGAACTTGCATTTCTCTGGCCATCCTACCATGATCTGCTTGGTCACCTCATCTTGTTGATGTTGGACTCTAAGCTCTTTCAGTCGGTCTTCTGTTGCAGGTAGGTACCTGACAACTGAGTCGACAAATACTTTACATTTTGTCTCAAGCTGTTCCTCACATGTGTCGAGAGATCTGAAAATGGATGCACGAGAGAGAGAGTGTCTGCAGTAAGCAGTTCCTTTCCCAGAACGTGTGAGACTGTGTATGAGAATCTCATCATGCGCATGCGGAATCATTGTACTCTGGCTGGAAGATCATCAAGGTTTCTTGTGCTCAGGACTGGAACCAAGGGCTTGTGATTAGTGTAGATGTGGAACTCGAGGCCAATTATGAAATCAGCAAAGCTTTCACTGGCCCAAGTTATGGCCAAAGCCTCTTTTCTATTTGAGCGTACCGTTGTTCTGTGGGACTCATTGCTCGTGAAGCATAAGCAACAGGTCGCCACAGACCATCATCTTGTTTCTGCTTCAAGACTGCGCCCAGGCCATATGAGGATGCATCTGCTGCGAGTGTTGTTTTGCATTCAGGGCCATAGAGAGCTAGGATTTGGCATGGAGCTCTGCAATGTTGGGCTGGAATTTGCTTAGCTGGTTTACCATGCCCAGAAAGCGCATTAATTCTGAACAATCCTTCGGCGCTTCCATCTTTGTGATGGCTGCAACTTTTCCTGGGTCTACATGGATGCCATTGGCGTCGACAATGCAACCAAGGAATTTAACACTAGGTTTGAATAATTCATATTTCTCTTCATTAAGGGTGACGTGGGCTTCTTGCAATCTGTTTCTGGAAGTGCTCGGGGGCTGAGCTGATCCCTAAAGGTAGGCAATTGAAACAGAACCTGCCAAATGGTGTTATGAAGGTTGTCAGATGAGCTGATTCGGGTTAGAGGCCAATTTGCCAAAATCCAGAGTTAGCGTCGAGCTTGCTGAATATCTTAGCACCAGCTAGTTGTGCCAGATGCTGTCATTTAATTTGGACAGATCAACACAAATGCGGACTTTTCTGTTTGGCTTGGGCACTACCACAATTCCTGCATACCATTGGGTGGGATCTTCAACCCTGGAAATGACACCTTCCTCTTCCATTCTCTTAAGTTCTTCTTTCACACTTGACATGAGAGGCACAGGGACTCTTCTTGGTGTCGCGAGTGCATGTGGTTTTGCGTCATGTTTTAATTTAATGACATAGTCTCGTCCATCTAGTTTTCCCATTCCGTGGAATAACTCTGGGAATTTAGTCTTGTAGTCCTGGTTGACCCCAATTGTGTCGACTTTAATGACAAGTCCAAGCGAGTCAATTGCTGGGCATCCCAGAAGAGCTTGGCGGGCTCCAGTCACAAAATAAATTTCTTCCTGGATTTGTTGTCCACAGTGAATGATATTTCCTGTCAACTGTCCATGAACAGGGTACTGTCGGCCGGGCCATACAGGGTCTTGTTTGACATTCTCAGGTTTGGGCGAGGTTGCAGTGTTTTAAAGGCAGTATCGGGGATCAGAGTCACATCTTCCCCCATATCAATCTAAAATGATATTTCAGAATCATTCAAATCAAGATTCACATACCAGGCGTTTTTGCTAGTTGTGATCTCAATTTCTCCAAGAAAGACAAAACGTGACTTTCCTCCTCTTCTACCTCTCCGATGGT
This sequence comes from Epizoanthus stellaris, assembly GCA_025403545.1. Lineage (NCBI taxonomy): Eukaryota > Metazoa > Cnidaria > Anthozoa > Zoantharia > Epizoanthidae > Epizoanthus > Epizoanthus stellaris. The sequence continues at coordinate 6,009 of JAOBYG010094432.1, forward strand.
TTTTGTAGATCTGCAAATAACTCCCAAGTGTCCTTTCTTGGAACATTTATGACAAACGGCATCCAGTCATGGCCTGGAGTTTTCTCGCATCGGTCACACAGTTTTGTTGTCGCTGTTCATGGATATTTCCGGTTGTACATCCGGGTCCTGGAAGACCACATGACATGTGTATTACATCACAATAGCGAAGTCCTTGAAACGCATTTGCGGATTCCATAAACAATACTCTGCATGTATTTGACTGAAACTCCATTCAACAGCACACAACATTTCTCAGCAGCAATAACATTGCATCTGTATGGCATGGTATAAAGAATTGACAAACTAAAACAATAAACTTGTTCAAACAAACCTTGCCGTAAGTTGGTAGATAGTTTTGCTTCCAGATTTGCAGTGTAGTGTCTTTTTTAATGTTGTTTGCAATGTTTGCGGCGTGATTATGAGCTGTGAGTGTGAATGATTTTCAATTGAATTCAATGACAAATATGCAAATTTGTGGTCAGTCATTTTATATACGGACTGTCTTACACGAAAATTAGCAACTAAGAATGAACACTAAACTCGACAGGAAATTCATGTTTTAGTTAATTCCTTCCTTCCTTGCAGTGTGACAGTATGTGCTGCTTGTTGATTTTAAAACAGAATATAAATAAAACATCGTGAACTTTGCAAATGATGAAGTAAAACTTTGATTGACATTGTGGTGGTATGCAAATTTGTGGTCAAGGGACGTGCACGGACGTTGTTATAAATGCTAACACAAGCTTGAAAGAAAAGTGTTTAAGTTTATGGAAGGAAATATCTTTATTAACAGCAGCACAAACTGCCATAAAGACTTTTGAAATATGCCTATAAGAAAATTACAATAATCTGAAAACAAGCAGTTGCACAACACGCAATCATCGCAGAAAAACACTTCCAGACACAGTGCATACATGTACCATGTAACATGAAGTCGGAAGTCACGAACGAATTCATGTTTGTGTATATGTGGAGTTGACTCAGATTGTTTCAGTTGAAGCTTTTACATGCACATGTATATAACAAATCATTTATACTACAACTGAATGCAGTTGGATTTTACTGTATCTGTGTTTCTGCCACCTTCAATTGAAGTCTGAGAGACCCGATGATCCTTGACCTTGGCAAACAGTTCCAGAACGACAATGCATCATAATTCTACCTATCATTTAAGGTTTGTTCTTAATTTATACAACGCTTTTACAATTGTAGTCTGGCTGTAGAAGTTGAAAATCTTTGCTTTGCTCTAACCCCAAATGCTCTGTTATCAAAACTCCATCTATTTCATTTCAGCGCAACAATATGGAACAGAGTTGTAAACTTTTGGCTTTGCATACTGTTACAATGATCCATTGAACTGTCAATCGATAACAAGTCAATTAATTGTAAACAGTTAACACAAATAACAACTGACAAACATCCATTTTTCCGTTCACCGAACAAACTTTCCACTCGGTAACAATGAAGGTTTGTTCACACAGAAGTTTGTTAATAATGAGGTATAATTTGTTCGTTTGTTCACAGCAGCTTTATATCACAGCAGCTTTATATCACAGCGGCATTTCGTTTATGGTGACATTTCGTTTGTAGCGACATTTCGTTTACAACAACATTTCATTTTCAGCGACATTTCGCAGGCAAGCTAATGACGAATTTTCACTCATTATTAAAACAATAGTCGAACAAAATTTCGAGCAAAAATTGGCTGTTCCGAACTTTCACCAAACTTCGCTGTTTTTCATCGAACCTTCACCAAATTCGGCGAATTACGGTTGCAAAACTTATTACCAGTACTGTAGATGTATTGAGCAGAAGTGGAAACTGCCATTCAAACATAGTATGCATTACTCAGGTTATTGGGGGTGTTCATGTTAGGGAAAAAGCAATAGCTTCATCTTAAACCTTTTTTGAATGACAGAGGAGATGTCAGTTTCTCGTAATTTGTAGAGTTATCTACTCAATCAATTTGACCTTGGAACAGGCACCCCTCCCCCGTGGCATACCCCAGGAATTTGATACATCGTTATGCCCAGGGAGCTGGGAATGTGACATTAGAAACTGCCCTGGTGGCCGGGAATTTGAACTGAATGGGAGGGGTGGTGGGGAACTCAGACAAGTTGGCTCGATTTCATGCTACATGCTGCGCTGTTTCCCAGGGATGCCCAAGCGATAAAGTAGGCTTTTGTGTTCCTTCCAAACCTTAAATATGGCAGATATGGATGCAGAGAGCGAATTCAAATGGTTAGAAAGTTTCAAAGGTCATAGCAAATTTCAACATTTAGTGCGCGTAGTTTTGTCAGATTGTAATGTTTGTGTACAGCAACATTTTTGTAACATAACTAGCCTTTGGCAAGTTTTGTTGCATGTGTTTATCTGCTCTATCCAAACGTTTGTGCAATATTTTCCATCCACAGTGCTTTTGTGACGGACAAGAGCACTATAGTGAGTTTAGTTCAGTTCAAATCTTTGTCACAAAGAGCTGTGTGCTTCTCTGGGAACAATTTTATAATAAGTAATGGTAATAGGACTGAGTGGAGTGGTTAATAAACCAATCACATTTGAGGAAATTGTAATTTTTATAATAAAAAAAACATGTCCACAACTATTACTGTTGATTTCAGGGTACCGGTATTAAAGAGCATTTTATAATCATCTATTTTGTGTGGCAGGGCATTTGAACAGCCCTTTTTGATCCCGGGGGCAGGGAATTCAAACAACCAAGAAGCCAAAAGTTAAAATGCCCAGGGGGTTGCCCGGGGGTCATGTTCCAGTTTCGAATTGATCGGTACATTTTTTTTAGACTCTTTCCAAGCTCATTCCAGCTGAAAATAGAGATGATTGAGATTGTTGGCAGTCAGTTTGCTATCCTGCTTTTAACATTGAGTTTCTTACTAACGAAGCTTCGCTGGATATCAGAGTAACAGGAGAAGTGAGTTGGAAGATAGGATAACAACGGCTTCAGAAAGGGATGGTGTCGAATATTTTTGTTTACTTGCAATGGGGGTCTCCAGAGCCTGAATATTCATAATATTGAGGAAACACGTCAATGTTAGCTAGTAAAATTAAGTACATTTATTTTATTGTCATTGAAGAGAGTCTCATAATTGAAGTAATATATTTAAAAAACAACCAAAGTCAAAGAGCAACAAAATCGATTTGCCTTTTTTATTGAGGGGGGGGGGGGTATAACTGATAAACAGATGCTGCGGAGATGTGAGATTAAATGAGGAAATGGAAGATAAAATACATTAAAAGATGCAAAAAGTATGAAGAGTGACAAGATTAAGAAGATTTACCACTTAAGTGATCCATTTCCTCTACATCAAGTTCCCATCGAGCATTTGTTTGAAAGTTGTGACACACTGTACATATTGATGTTGGTCGTCAATGCAGATGATATCCTCCATATCTCTGATCCACAGTTCCCCATCTCGCCTTTCTCCTATCTCCCCGCCCCTGCTCCTCCCCTCTTCTACTCTGAGTAAACTATGCGACCAGGCCATATTAAATTGAACTCAGTACATGCCAGACCATAAAACGCCTATTGTTATCATCAGTTGCTTAACGTTATTACTAAATTATCGTATACTAAAACGACGAAATCCAAATGAACACCCTAAGATAAAAACACCCAAGACAGGTTAGGGCAAGGGAGTTGGGGAAAGGGGTAAGGCGGGGAAGCTTACTGCAAGATGAGGCACATATTTCAAATTTTGGAGCTTAATCAATGAAATGCGGTAATGGCTTTCCATTCAGTTATATTACGGATTACTGTTTTTATTTGTAACCAAATCACTTCTTTTATAATTAATTATTTCTAAAAGTGCGTTTTTAGCAGTCAAACTTAAATTTGTCTTTGATCTTATTGGTGTGATATCGGGACAGAAATGCAGTGGTGTTTTTATTTGAAACGGAATCAAGCAAAGATATGTTTTCTGGCAGATATTGTCAGTATTGAGTAATCTCGGTGGTCTTTCTTTGTGCACTTGTTGTACATTTCAATATGGCAAAGCATTTGCTTACGTTAGCAGTTTGTCGTTGCAAAAGTATAAAAGTTCCCAAGAAAATGAAATGGCAGAAAGGGAGAACTTCCCTCTATAAGTTTTCTGCTGGGATTCTTCGAGTACCGCAGGGGTTTTATGCATGTCTTCTTGAGGTACCAGAGAACACTGAGGGAGACCACAGAAACATTTTTATCTATTTCATATTTCTCCTGAAAGCAAAGTCGATTGATTCTATCCATGATCAATGAACTTGGGAAGCATCCATCTACTAGGATTTGAGTAGAAACAATTAATTCGTTTGAATTTGAATTTGATGGCTTGAACACCATGAAAAATGCCAATTTTAAGGTTTCAGTCCAGCAAAATGGTGTTAACGGTTGAAATCTAATTTCTCGCAAACAAGCAAATATTGGAATTAATCAACACTGTTTTCGTTTGTGTGATATTAGGGCCCATCAATATACAAAGTATAGGCAAAATAGAATTTTGAGCCTTGGGCGCTATTTCGATGATCATGTCTGGTTTTTACTGACATTCACTCTTAATATTGATTTTTCAAATCACTTCGACTCGGGACTATATAGTTCAAGCAGTCACCAAAGGCAAAGGTCAAGTTGTTAATCTCATCCCCAGATCTCATTTTTATATCACAAACTTTTTAGCAACTGTTCCTTGATTAAAAAAAATACATTTTCTGACGTTATTTCGAAATTGTTGGGCCTATCCAATTTTTCTAAAAAAATTGTCAAAATTTGATATTTTTTCCCACTTTTTCATGCAAATGACCATTTTCTGTAGTTTTTATTACTTTTCTCCAAAAGTTTTTAGTTTTTACTCTCAAACTTTTTACCAACTGTTCTTTGATGAAAACGACATTTTCTAACGTTATTTTGAAATTATTGGGCCTATTCGATTTTTCTAACAAAAATCCCAAAATTTGACACTTTTTCAATATTTTTGCAATTATTTACAAGTATTTATATATTTTTTCGAATAATTTTACTTTTACCCTCACAAACTTTTAGGCAACCGATATTTGAGCTAAAACACATATTCTGATATTATTTTTAAGTTGTTTCATGCTACTCATTTTTTAAATATTTTTAAGAGTTTGCAAAAATGACGTCATTGTTTCTGCTTATAAAAACCAATTAATGGTCACGTGACCATACTTAAATTAGCAGGTACACACCACCCATTACCCATGCCAAGTTTCAAAACAAAACCTTGAATAGTTTTGAAAATCTTGGGGGAAGATCCAAATGACCCCCCCCCCCCCCCCTGGTAGAATACGTTATGAAAAAAGACTTGGTAGTCTGAGGGTTAATCTGCAATTTACATGTAAAATTTGAAACAAATGCGACAAAAATTAATTTCACTGGCCATCGTGACATTTATAAGACCTGTATGTGACATTTCATCAAGTCGTTTTGTCGTGTTAAAACTTATAGTTTTCACCACAGTTTTCACTATTCAACATGTCAAATATTTTATTTCTGTTGAAACAAGAAGTTTGAAAACTTGAAGTTAATGGAAAGCTTTACATTCATTGTGATGACTGATTTTCAGACGTGACGTGGAATTCTACTCTTTAGTCCACGAAAGCAATAGTTATTTGGATGCAACTGCGCTGATAAAAAAAACTAAAACGAAAATTGATATCTGTTAACATCTTGAATTTCAAAACCAATTATTTTTAGTAGTCTGAAACTATTTTACGTGCTTTATCGCTTTGATAAACATGAAGTTTTCAAATTCATCTGCTAAGCAGAGAAGCCATCCAATCCGTATGCTACATGTATATGGAAATGATGGCAAAACTGTATAGCATCAGAAAAGCTGGCAAATCTGTCCAGTCCATTATTATAGCATACAGAAATACAGAGTGCTAAACGCATTCCAAATAAAACCTTGTGTTGTTTTATTATAAAACATTTGATTCCGCATTGTTGTCTATGAAGTTCGGTTAGCCCACTCGGCGCAGTGCCTCATGGACGAACACTTCACAGACAACGCCGTCTCATTGAATAATTGTTAATAATCACTTATGGACAGCAAATGGTCTTGACAAATCACAAAATTCTCATTTCCAATCATAGAACATGCCGAGTCTTATTTCCTTAAGCAAAGATAATTTAGCAGCACAACCTTTACCATGATTGTAGTGACTCAAAAGACTAATGGAGCAGGTCAAAACATCTCGAGACCCATTTTGGGGTAAGGAGTAGGGGCTGCCACCCTCTGTCTCCTCTAGATCTGGAGCTAAAACTCGATTTTTAAAACTGTTGGTTCTCAATATCTCCTAAACTACACTGTAAAAGGTAAAATCTATAAGCATTTGCACTGTCTGTGTTGTCTTATGCTACAGCATATCATTTCATTTTCTGCATTACATATACAAATGTGACTTGTTCCCTAGCTAACTAAAGCAAAAAACGTAGTACTTACACAATCCAAGGAATAGCACTGGATTTTGGTCTTATGTATGGCACCATCAGACATGTGAAATTCCAGAAACTGGCCCTGCACAATTAATTAATAGTGATAAACTGAAGCTTGACTAAGTCGATTTACAAAGTAGCTAATTATGTATACAATCATACAAAACAGAATCAGGAAAAGGTTATAACTGTTTAGTGTGTAGATTTGGGTGAATTAATGTCTTGTTCAAAACAAAATATTGAGTTTAAATGAAAATGTTAGTGCCTAGTACATTTTCCTAGTACACAAACGTTGGCTATCTGATCATGATGACATGAGTTTTACAATGTACTATATACATCTAACCTAAAATATCCTGAAAAGTGTTTAAGGTTCTCCTAGTATTAATTACAAGGAAGCTGTTGTTACATGTACAGTATCTTCTTTGTAAAATGAGATACATGTAAATGAGCCACACAGAAACTGAAGGGCTGAAAATTGTCAAAAAATTTGAAACGTTTGGAGTTTAAAAATCTAGAGCTCTGGACAACTGTTAAATAATAACAGAAGCCTATCAGACGAGAAGCGTACAATTCGCTCTTATTGGTTTGGAACCATGCTGGCACACTTTGCCGACCAATCAGATTGCAGGATTGGCTACCTTGCTTTTTCTTGATAAATATGGTCATACCTCGGAGCAAGCCAGGAGTGCCACGCAAAATGGCACTGAGATAAGATAGGAAACAAAAGGTCACAAAAGGGCGCTAAAAAAGAAATTTCGAGTTGTGTAATCAGAAGCCAGACCACTGCACCGATTTCCAACGAACTGGTCTGTCCTGATCACTGTCGAGATCACTAACACTGTCCTGATAGTGATAAAAAATTTCCAACGATACTGTCCTGATTTCCAACGACAATGTCCTGATTTCCTACGAAATCGTGGACAGTTTGTCTGACCAGTTAATTCTTTTGTCAAAAACAGCAGGAAACACCGCAAAAACATTGTTTTTTACTCCTGGAATCTCTGTATTGACATTTTCCTAGAAATTCGTAATGTAAACTGATAATTCCCACCAAAACGTGTCGCTTGCCGTTCCTCTGTTACCGCACGCGGGAATGTACACAACACGTACACACTTTCGCGTTGTTTGTAAACCTCTGTTTTGGTTGAAAACTTTCATAAGCAATGGACAAAGAGTCAACTGCTTTTACATGTATAATTTAAAATTTGACTTTGATGTGAGTAAAAGGGTGATCCGTTTGAGCAAAGAGAAATTGCAGCAAAATATCGAAGAACAAAAGAATCATAGCTAATCATAACACAACAAGATCAACAATGACAACTGTACACGTACGAACATGGGAAACTGAGAAAGGGAAATGGAACAGATACCACAACAAGAACTGAACAAACTACTTCTGCATTTTTATTGTGAGATTAGAACAAACAAAGGAGAAGATTTTGAGCCACGAAGTTTGAAAACAATACAACGAGGTTTGGACTGACATTCGCTTGAGAAAGAAGTTGGTTTCTCACTGAATCACTCGCTAATTCAGGATGAACTGTTCAGTCTCAGTCCCTCAAACCAAGCTCTTGCAGCAACAATTAAGTCGTTGAAAAAGCAGGGAAAGGAAACAAGCCCCATGCCGCCGAACCTCTAAGTGCTGAAGTGATGTGTTCTAGGAATACACTCAGGGGAAGCCCTCACAAATATAAACTTTCTGAACATCAGCCAACAGTTTGGATTCCGCAGACGACAAGCACACCACCAACTAAAGTTCGGAGACTTGTACAGTTGTAAACTGAATTGTCAAAACAAGCGAATGGAAGTATGTGAATGGTCTGTTGAAAGTTTGAGAAATGTTCTGGCGAATGTAAGAAAATCGTCAGTGAAAGATGTTGGATACTGGTTACATGGACAGATGTCCACTGATGCTTTTGAAGGATGACATTGCAAACAGCATAGCCATCCAGAAGACATCTTTCTGGATTGCCGTTAATTACGGGGCAGTAAACGGTAAGCTCCTAAATAACCAAAACATGGGTCAAAAGAAATACCCTGGTGAAATCCATGGTTGCTGGTATTCCCGAGGCTGAAGGGTAGAACTTTGTTTTGAAATGCGAACACTGATTTGAGAACTCCACCATAACAGTAATCACTTCAAAGTAAACTTTCGACAACCAATGGAGACAGTTAAGTGCAATTTTACGATTGTCAATTATGCTCCATTTATAGTTTATGCATTCTTCAACAGAGACATTAATATAATGATTGAAATCGATTTTGAAAACTTTGGTCGCCATAATTTTATGGGTTGTATAATTTGCAACTTTCTAATTGACAACGTGAGAAAGATTGAACAGCAACTTCTGATATTCAATACTTTATAATAGCATTTTAAAAGAAAATAAAGGCGGTTTATGTAGCAGAGTTTTGATGTATAAAGCATTTTTTTACTGAAAGACTTTCATATGTATACGAGCAAGCATCCTAGTTGTTGTGCGGCTTTGTCTTTGGGTTTGTTTTCATCGTACCCACGCTCGAACTTTGAACTAAAATTCAAAGTTCAATCATTTCCAAAAGTTGTTTTGTTGCAGATCACACGTTGAAAGACGTTTCTGAATTTCAGGGTAACACTTTGTCAGACATAGGTAAATCACTCTACTATTCCCTCTTACCGACACTTTTCACAGCAGTTGGTTCAGGTCAGAATTGCTTTGTTGAGAAAACCTTGCTTTGCGACGGCTTCAAATTGCTGTGACACATATCCACATTTGGATGAAACGATTTGATTGGTCTGGAAAGTGTGCCAGAAGGGGTTCGCAGTTATACGCTTCTAGTATGATTAACTTCTGATAAGAATTATAATAATTCCTTCGAGAATCTTGTAGAAATGATAAGATCATTAATTAAACAATTTATTACACTTAACCAAATAAATAAAATTAACTACTTGGTTATAGTAAAAACAATATCTAACAAAATAATTCGAACTAAAGAACTTAAATCACAGAAGGGGACAAGAGAGAAGGCCGAGATTTGGCCAAATTTTAGATGCTTGAAAAATATTAGGTTTAACCCTATCCAGGCCGGGCTATTTTTGCTGTCAAGATGGCCGGGGGGCGGGGGCGATTCGACCCCCCCTTTCGTAATTTTGTTATTATTGAGTCAATCTTATTGAAACTTGGCAAGAATACTAATTGGTCTATGATGTACAAAATTTGGTACTAATGAGTTCCAAATTGTTGATGACGTCATGATGACGTCATTAAATGTAGTTTTTTGGCTTGTTTTCTTCCTTTTTCTGATTGTTCCTCTTTTTATTAAATCGACAAACAAATGCAAAAAATATTTAAGAAAGGGCTAAAATTTATCTTGCTAGAACCAATTACGCATTTTGGTGGTCCTCACGCCATTATGATTTCTCGTTTTATTGTATATGAATTGCGTTTTTTGCCAAATACACACATTTTGTAACAAGTATCAGCTAAAGAAAGATAAAAATCGACATCAGTGGCAATAATAACCTCAAGTCATAGAGGCCACCATTTTGACATTACCCACAATGCACTGCACTACCCAGAAGTCGATAAAAGCCATTGCAGTGCCAATTTTTGCTTTATTTTTTGGAAACGACAAAGGATAAGTACCATTGAACCATCCGGTACCCGTTTGTACCCTAAAACCTCGTCTAATATGTTGTACTACAAAATCATAGCTACACCTAATCTCCTTCACTGTTGTTGGTATGACCACAAAACTTCGCATACGTGTTCAATTGATTGTTCTAGATAAAACTACATGCAAAAAATACTACAACATCTGAAACTGAAACGACACTGGCACAATTTCTAAACTACCTAAAAACTCCCATAATGCCTTGCTATCAGCAACATAGAAACAAAAACCCGTAAATTATGAAATGTTTGGGAAAATAACCGTCTCACGATTGTATGACCATTAAAATAGATATTATTGCGTTTCTAACTCCTGATTATTAATTAAACGACTTTAGACAAAAATGTAAAAAGTGATGTTTCAACTTTCGGTTGCCATGGCAACAGCCTGATAGCTGTGACATTGATTTGCATACCAAAATGTTCACCTTAAAATTTGACTAAAAGTCGCCAATTTTGGTATTCAGTTATCTTTATCCAGTGCGGAGTAACCCCCCGGCCCGGATAGAGTTAAGCAATGTAAAACGGCTACGAGTGTCAATAAACTGTGATATATACACGCCGGCAGTTGTAGAGCACGAGAGAAGTTTAAGAGGAACACGAGGCGAAGCCGAGTGTTTGTCTTACTTCTCGGCCTATTGTGCTAGCATATTTTTTGGCATAATTCAGTTGGAGCAGACGAACATAATTTTTCAAAAAAGCATAGCTCGAACATATAATTAAAATATTTTCCCACTTTTTGAAGCATTAAAGCCAATAACAATTTAATTCTTGCTTTTTGGAATTAGAATAATAGCAAGTTTTGGTGTGTGTACGTGTGTGTTATTCAGTGGATCTGGGAACTACTGGAAGTATTTTGACTTGCCTAGTTACTATATCTCTTTCTCTTTCGGCCGTGCGCGCGGTCATCAACTTCCAGTTCAAATCAATATTTATAAAATGCCATATTCGAAAAACGTGCTAAACATTGTAATTATTTACTTCTGAATTATCTTTTCGCTGTTATATACACAGGAACTTAGGCATAATCTTTGGCATAACTCGACAAAATGAGCAGTGCTAGCAGAATAATATGCCAGTTTTAGGAGCACAGTGGGCCAAGGTCTAGTTGTAAATGATAGATATAGAAATGTTAGAAATGACAGTGGACAAAACCGAAACGAGACAGTTTACAAACGGAGACTTGGAGCTCGTTCTAAAATATTTCGCAACGATAAAGGTAATACTATAATAAAAAGAAGCCCACTCGGCGTTCATAGCAGCTAAATAAGTCTTAAAAATACGGGGAGCACCAGAACACACAGTTTGGACTCGACTCCGAGTCAGGGTTGCCGAGCCCGAATCTAGAATCCGAGTAGGAATCCGAGTTGGAATCCAAGTAGGAATCCGAGCCGGATTTGAAATGTGAAACTGACGATTTTGAAATTGTCTCGTGGGCGGAGGCTGACGAATAGACCTTTATCACGTTTTGAATGTCAATCAAAATCTTGATGTTAGCACTTTTTAAATACCAGGAATGGAAAGAGCAGATCGAAGTAAGGAATGTATGGAAATTAGCCATACATTCTCTGTAAAAAATTCTGTTTTTAAAAACTTCACCAGCGTCGCATTTATTGAGATAAAACCCCCAAATTTTCGCTACTTACCTACTTGGACCTGTCTTTCCATTTCTAGTATTTAAAAAGTGCTAACATCAAGATTTTGATTGATATTGAAAACGTGATAAAGGTCTATCGTTATTTAGCAGTCGATTCTTCCGCTGGGAGGAATATCATGTAAGTTTCATTATAAATTAAACTGTTTCTCGTCACTCGTTTAGTGCACGACAAGTTTGAAAGCGAGAAGTTGTGGCGACTTCGAATATTACAAGGAACCATATAAATTGGGGATCGTAAACAGCAACCGAACGAAGTGAATTTGCTTACGAATATTAGTAAACATCAGGCCCGGTTGTTCAAAGACGGGATAGCAGTATACAGCGGCTAAGTGTTAACTATTTAGCTTATTTTATCCACTGGATAAGAATATATCCGCTGGATAGCGCTATCCACCCTTTGAACAACCAGTACTGTCGGTGTTTTGCGTCCCTGGAGCTGAAAGTCAAGCGGCGAGTTGAAGTGGGATAGTTTGTCTACTTTTGCTAGGTATTAGTTAAAGAGATTGTGGCATACCGAGTGCTGCGGCTATACCTAACCCGCAATGTTCCCAAACGAATACACCCTAACCCTAGGCCCTCGTGTTTCGCTTTCAAATATTCGGATCCTGTGGTTACCGCTGACACAGTTAAACGTGCCGGCTCGTGCCGTAAGTGTGGAAATCGAATTATGACGCGCGCTATATTTACGTCACAATGCAGCTTGCGAGCTACAACACGCCTTGGAGATGTGTTACAGTGCAATTGAAACAAGTTGAGTTGTGGAGATAAATTCAAAAAACAGGTAAAATGATCCGACATCCGCAAATTCCTCTTCAGGTAAGTCAAACTACAGCTAGCAGTTTAACAGCTGTTCTTGGAATTTAAAATAAGCTCTTGCATAATTGTTTTTCACCTTGAACTAAATTCGTAGCAGCTTTCAATGCGTTCGGCTACACTTCCTTCACAAAATAGTTGTAATTTATCATGGACAAGAAAATAATATAATCAAAATGTCACTAAGATAAAATGTGTCTACATTAATTAATCAACTAGTCTAGAAACATAAACTTTGCATAGTTAATTGAGTTTCTAGTTATTTCGCTCCGGTACTATTTGAGAAAATATTCTGGAATTCGATACTAACTTAAGCCGGCCTCACACGCTGTGTTTCTACGATGGATTGTTATTGTAATTGTGTCAATTGTTGTGGAAATTTTAAGACAATAGATCGCAGAACGTTCTGCGACAAAAACGCAGCGTGTGAGGCCGGTTTAGAGTTTAGGTCTGTTCTTAATTTTTGTTATCCTATTTTTACTTTTCAATGGTTCATTTTTTATCAAAGTGTGTTTGACAAAATGCTGCGTACAATAAAGACAATTATTAGGAATATTCAGAATAGTTTTATTTCATTTAGTTTGATTTACGGGATATTCTACGGAAATAAAATTATTTCGCTGTTTGCTGCTTTCTTTGAGCTTCGAAACCTTCGTCACAACTCCAATATTTAAAATGAGAATTGCACACCAGATGACACCGCATCTAACATTGAAAAGGCTCATTTCTCATCCGGGCTATATGTTTAATAGGTTGCAGCGAATGCGATTATTCAGAGGAACAGCTTTTTGGAAGGACAATATATAAATCTAACACTCCAAGTGAGAATGTTACAGGTAAGAAAATATGTGCTATAATTTTCTAGTTTGTATTTACTTGAAATACAGTCAATGATCGTATGCAGCAATTATCATATGGAGCAAAAAAATTGAATTCGCTTTGACATTACTCATCGCATGGAACATTTAAAACATGTTTATTCCACACTGATAAAACATCTCAGGTAGGTCTTTTGCACTGTAAAATATCC
>JAOBYG010094433.1:0-11311 GCA_025403545.1 Epizoanthus stellaris
GATATGATAACCACATCAACTAATCACCAAAAGATACATTATTTATGGACTAATTGGTATATTGATAGCACTTATACATGTAATTATAAGAAATGTAGAGAGGGGGAACCGAATCACCACCTACTGTTGACAACCCCGCCCCCTCCTGCTTAGACAAGTCCATCGCGGGAAGGAGTTCATCTGACATACATAACCTGGTCACCAGTTACCAGGCTACTGCCAACTTAACAACCCCCTCTACTCTACAAGTTATTATTCGACAATAAAAATTTCCAATTGTTAAGGTGATGTTACACGGAACAATTTTACCGCAAAAAATTGACACCGTATAACAGGGCACGCAACACAATTTTTAGCGCATGATTTCTAGCGGCAACATGTTGCGAGTTTTTTAAGATCATTAAAAAACTTTTAATGTGTTGCCAGAATAAAGATTGCATTAAAAATCGTGCAGCAAGCCATGCATGTTACACGACATCAATTTTTTGCACAACAATGTTGCACGAAAAATCGTCGTCCCATGTAACATCACCTTAACACAATCATGTACACACATATACCCATTAAACCTGGTAAACCCTGCATTGAGATTCTTTGGGACTGAAAATTCAGAATTCCATATTTTCTCACCTCACCAGGTATCCCAAATGTTTTGTCATCATCTGCACCATAGCACTGCAATGAATCAAGACATTTGAACTCTTACGATCTCTTACCTACCTGCAAACTACTTCAAGAACTTTGAAACTGCCTGTACATCTCAAGTTATTTTGGTTGAAACTGACTGCAACATTCAACTAATTAATTCTAAAATTATTATGCACCCACCTATACTATCACTCTCCCAGCATTAGCAACTTTCATGAGTATGCTAATTCTAATATGGCAGACAAATTTGTGGGGAAAGACCGTGGAATACATGTTTTGTCTTTGCTTTAAGTTTGTTTGTGGCAGCTACAGTATCATGCATAGTCCTAACATAAACAAACTAATAGCTGATAGCACAAACAAACTTAAAACAAATACAAGAGGCATATTCCACGGCCTTTCCCCACAAATTTGTCTGCTATATTGGAATTAGCATATACTATTTGAGAGTATGCTGTCAAAGTTCAAAGTTCAAAAGTGCATACATGTACATGTAAGGCCGTGTCCCGACTTGGTGGCTGTGCCCGAGCACCGTGCCCAGGCACCGTGCCCAGGCACTCAAAGAATGCTGTGCAGACACGCCTGAGTGTTCTGGAGGCTAATTTGCCCAAACATGCCCAATTATTCATCGTGTTCATGGCAACAGATTGAATGTCAGGTGCAGTCATTGTGTTTTCTAATTAGGCTTACTGTTTCTTTTTGGCCTGCACCGTAAAGTTAACTAAATATCGTCAGAACTACTTACTAAAACTCTGTCCAAACAATTGTAGTTGTCTTCAATAATTTTCTCTTCAACCTTTTTGTACTCACCATCTTGCCTTTCACTTCACAAATTGCAAAGAAACACAAAAAGGTCTCGGGCACCAACAAAATCCTGTTCAGACTGGTGCCGTTGCCCGAGCATGGTGCCCGGGACCTACCTCTGCAGGAGGTGCCCGTGCCTGGGCAAGGTGCCGAGAAATATGCATGCCTTCTGGGCACTCAAAAAAGTTACGTTCAGACAGGTGCCCATGCCGGCTGAATGGGGCCCAAGACTTCATATAAACAAGTAAGTTAATGTGAACCAGGTGACTTTAAATATTTCTCAAACTCATTAATAATTCATCAAGCAAACACAAAGGAAAATCAATACCGTGACGATAAAAAAACTGCTGCATTTTGCATATGTTAATTTTCAACCAAAACTTAAATTGTTTGAGAATCTATACCAAACACTCTGAAAAAGAGTGTTTCATCACATATCAAACACCATATCAAACGTAACTTAAATTCATGCCAGTGCTGAACATGATAACATATAATTATTAATTTATTACCAAAATACTTCTCAAGAAAAATGTTACTTCTTGGGGGTTGGACAAACTCCCTAGAGAGGGGTGAACAAAATTCCCAGGGATTTGATCAGGGGGAAAATCCCCAAGACACCAGCTGTGATATTTTTAATTAATTAATTTTATAGCTGATCCATTTTTATTGCAAGATAAACAAAGCTATTACTATTCTCATTCCCATTCTTATTCATTATTTTCACTCAGTCTCATTCTCATTCTCATTCATTTTCCCTCACTTTCATTCCCTTCTCATTCTCATTATTATCCTCATTTTCATTCCCATTCCCATTCTTATTATGATTTAATGTTACAGTAATTGACTCCCGATAAATCGAACCTTCAAGGGAAATTGAAAAAGGTTCAAGTTACTGGGAGTTCAAGTTATCAGGAGATGGCATAAAATGACCTCTCTTGCTCTCTCTTGCTCTCCTCCTCTTTAATAATGCTCTGACAAAGGGCTAACGTTCAAAACGTCAGCTAAACTTCTAACTCTACGGCAAAAAATTACATACCTGATGTCAACTTGTTTCCCAGGTTTGTTGACACTGCTTGATTATACTCTCACAACCAGAACTGACGTTTATTTCAATCTATACTTCACATCAAGAATGTGACACTAATGGCAATTACACACTTCCCAAACATATGTTGCTCAGCTTGATTTAAAATAAATTTGGTGTTCATCAAATACTGGTTCGAGTTATCAAGGGTAAAATTAGTAAGAAAATGACCTGAAGGGAAAACGAATTTACTTCCAGTTAGCAAGAGGTTTGAGTTATCGAGGGTTCCAGTTATCAAGGGTAAAATTACAGTAAATGTATGAAACAAATCCAGCAGAAATTGATTTTGGTTCGAGTTAGCGAGAAGTTCGAGTTATCGAGGGGTTCAAGTTATCAGGAGTCAACTGTATTATTATGTTAAAGTTGTTAAGTACAGCTGTACTTACAAGTACAACAGCATCATACACTTGCAACAGCTCTCTGGTCTTTAAATCTTTACCAATATGCACATTGCCAATAAATGAGCAGCGTTCTGACTGTGCCGTTTCTGTGAACTGATGAATGCAATTCTGGACAACAAATGAAAACAGAAAATAACGAAGTGTTAGAAGTAGTTTGTTCAATAGAAAAAATCCCTGATTTTTACATGACATTGTATGTACTAACCATATTATTTTTTAAACACTTTCTACTGACCAAGATTGTGATTGAATGGAGCATACACCTACATGTATTAGTTTAATTTTAGATTAATTTTTCCTTAGTTCTTTTAGGGCACTAGAAAGAATGGCCAGTGAAATGTGCTCATTGAGTCTTGTGCCACCTGTGAAACACTGGAAACTGGGTCGAGCATGCCCGTGACTGCTACAAAATATCACAAATGGCTGTGAAAAGAAATATTGAGGCTGGAGTAAAAACTGCAACCATGAGGACGAATGGTAACAGATTTTCCGTTGATTTTTAAACATTTGAGAAATCTTGAGAAAATTTGCAAGCTCTGGGTAGCACAAATTAGAGTCAAAATGCAGAAAATAATCATGATGATTTTAAATGAAGTAAATCAATCTTCCTTGAAAGTGGTTGTTCTCTTTCACGCTGTAACAAATCAAAAGATTTCTTAAGCCCTAAAGCAGCTAGAAGCTCAGATTTTATTGAGTACATAAAATAACTATAGAATGATCTATTGTTTGTGTAAGTTCTGTTTTGTACTTTTTTGTACTTTTTGAGTTAGGGATTTTTTAAAATCGGTGGTCAGGTCAACTGTTTTGAAAATGTATGTATCAACATAGCCTGACTTCAGACGCTAATTTTCCTTCGCAGCGAGAAAATATTAGCGTCTGAGGTCAGGCTAGTATCAACATGAACAGCTCATAATCTGTCATTGATCGAATGTACAGTACTAGTGCAGCAATAATTTTTTTATCTCTTGTTTCTTGGGAGATAATGATAACGAGATAGGTTTCTGTAAATCAAATCTTGATCAACAATAAATCCTGTCTCAACCTTAAATGGCCTTCGTATGTCAGTTTAGTCAGTGCGTGTAAGTTTTATTTCAAACTGATATATGAAATCGAGCAGAATTTATCGCATGGTTTCGCATGTCTGTAAATAAACTTGTAACCAATGAAATGGAAATAGTACATCGACAAGATGTGCTGGGAAATATTCCTGAAATCACTTTATTCAAGGTCCGTGGCTTGCAAGTTTAGTACTCCACTCCAAGTCCAACTCATTTTAATCACACTCGACAGCACTCGACTGTTTTAACAATTACAATAGCCTCAATTCGGTCGCTCACCTATCTTTGTCGAGCAGAAACGTTGTGAGATTTATTCTTCTGTAATGTACACGTCGAGGAAATCCAGACATCGGGTTGAAACTACGAAAGGATCAATAAACAAGAGGAGTTTCAAAATCCAACCAGGGCGCTAGAAAGAAAGGGCGGTGAAACACGCTCACTGGGTCTTGGGCCACCTGTGAAACGCCGGACACTGGGTCGAGCGGTGCTCGCGTGCTACAAAATATCACAAATGGCGGTGAAAAGAAATATTGAGGCTGAAGTAGAAACTGCAACTGTGAGGACGAACGGTAACAGATTTTCCATTGATTTTTATTTGAGAAATCTTCAGAAAATTTGCAAGCTCTGAGTAGCGTAAATTAGGGTTAAAGTGTAGGAAATAATGATGATTTTAAATGAATTAAATCGAACTTCTTCGAAAGCGGTTGTTCTATTTGATCGCGCGTTGTAACAAAATACGAGATTTCTTAAGCCCTAAAGCAGCTAGAAGCTCAGATTTTACAGAGTACATAAAATAACTATAGATCTATTGGTTGCGTAAGTTCTGGTTTGTACTTTTTCGTACGTTTTGAGTTAGGGATTTTTAAAAATCGATGGTCAGGTCAACTGTTTTGAAAATGTGTGTATCATGTCAGGACATATGAACAGCTCATAGTCTGTCATAATATTATTTGATCGAATGTACAGTACTAGCGTAGCAACAATTTTCTGATCTCTTGTTTCTTGGGAGGTAATAGTTTATCTTATCCTGTCTGGTACAATGTACGTAAAATAATATTGTTTTGAGTAAACGATTACTTTCTCGTGCATATTTGTTTGCATGGTATGCAGAAAAAATAATTTAATTAAGTCTGGTTTACACTGCGGCGGAGACGTAAGCGGAAGCACCAGAGTCCATATAAACACTATAAAACAGATACGGAATGAAAAAGAACGGAAGGTTTTCATCTGTTCCGTTCCGTCTCCGTTTTACAGTGTTTATATAGACTCTGGTCCTTCCGCTTACGTCTTCGTCGCTAGTGTAAAACAGGCTTTACTGACACCGACACTGACACACTGTCCACATTTGGGCATGTCGTGATATTCTCGCTTTCTGATTGGTTGAAAACCATCGTCTATAAGAGTACATACCACGATTTAAGCGCACCACTGCACAAGCTCGTAAACAGCCGGTAAAAAGTTTGACTATTTATGAGTTTCTTGTTGTAAAAAATAAATGTACGATAGCTTTCCGTGGTATGTACTCTTATACTTATAGACAACTTTTTTCCGCCATCTCATGGTCAGAATTTGTTGCGGTCAACATTTTGACCATTCGATGACGAAAAACGTGGTCTATAAGTATAAGAGTACATACCACGGAAAGCTATCGTACAGTTGTTAAGTAAACAAAAACGCAAGTTGTACAGGAATGGCAAAATTTTAAAACTCTGAAAATCTCTCGACATTCAGTTGGATTCAACGCCATGCAGAACAGAGTTGCAAAATATAAAGTACTGGCAATTTCAGCAGTATAGGTCGACCAGGAATTTTATTCTTTCAGTGGCAATGAAAACAATTTTGCCGCGGTCGGATCGAGACGGTTGACGAGACATTCATATAAATAAACCACGAAGGCAAACACGATGACCTGACATTCTCTCTTTATGTCTTTTATACTCGTTATAATATGGACGATACACGAACTGTTTGTTTGGGTCTACACAGTGCATTTTCTTTTACGTTAAGGAACTACATTGCTTTTATATGCTACTGATGCAAGACCATATATAGTATCAAACCGTTGGACAACAATGTTAGCACGCTTTGAAAACAAGAATCAATTATTAGTCCCAGACCTTTTCAGATTCGCAATCTACAGAAAATTCTACAAAAGAAATCGTAAAGACATTTCGGGTAGCTGAAACAGTTTTCAAGAAAATCAATTTAACGGGCGGAATATATATATTAGATATAAATTTGGTGAGGAAGAAGAAAAGACACTAGCTTGTGAGTTCAGGTGAAAATTAGAAAGTCGTTGCCATAATTCAAACTTACCATCAGCAGAAGTTGTAAGTTACAGATCAATTTTTCAAGTCTGGTTGGCTAGTGAAACGCTCAAACAAAACACTCACACACACACACACACACAATTTTATTTCTTATACATATTTTTAGTTTTTCTTTGAAAACAGGTTTTGGTAGAATTCGCAAGTTGTTTGGTATTGAATTCCAGATGACTGCTCCAATTCTAGAAAAAGACTTCTTTCGTTTTTCTAAGGTAGAGTGTTCAATATAAAATTTATCTGAAGTTACTGAGCGAGTTTGGTAGCTGTGTATCTCGTGTACTTTTCTAAATAAAAACACAATATTTGCGCACACGGTGAGCAAAGTGCTGAGCATTTTCAGCAAGTTCCGCTGTCGCCCAGCTCTTCTCACATTTGTTGCATTGCCTGTTGTCTCATGTGCCTGTTATTGAATTCTGCTAAGCGGACATCACATTGACAACTGTAATCAGGCCACACCTGGACTAGTTTCTCGTTCTGCTTTACTTCGCTGTGTCAAGAGCCATTTTAAACTCACACGTTGAAATCACGTGTACAAGCTATGCTTGTTCGTTGGCTATACGCTAATTCATTAGTCTGGCTTAGCCAGTAGCTCACGAGCCCCGTACACTGCAAGGATTTTGCATCGCGAGGCGAAAACTATCAAAATTATATTACGTGTGGGCCATGAATCAGGCCCACGCACCAACTGCGCATGCCCAATTTCCTGTCAACAAGCAGCTAAACCTAATCTTGTCCTCATATCTAGTTTGGTAACCAAAACAAGATTTTGGGAAGAGATCGGATCTTTGTTCACGGGAACTGAGCATGCGTAGTTGGTGCGTGGGCCTGATTCATGGCCCACGCGCAATCGAATGCTGCTGGATCTCGTTTCCTCCTTTTCTCTCCCTCCACACTTTTTTCGAAATTCCAAAACGAAATGTGGGGACGAGATCAGATTATGAAACTGAAGATTCATCTAGTCTTGAGACTCGCCCAGTCCCGTCGCCCTTACGAGTCACTTTGCCCCGTGACCCTTGGGATTTACTTTGCCCCGTGACCCTTGGGATTTACTTTGCCTCGTGACCCTTGGGATTTACTTTGCCCCCTGACCCTTGGGATTTACTTTTCCCCGTGACCCTTGGGATTTACTTTCCCCCGTGACCCTTGCGATTCACTTTGCCCCGTGACCCTTGGGATTTACTTTTCCCCGTGACCCTTGGGATTAGAGTTATTAACAAGGAGGCATTTGATGCACACACTGGCCCTATTTTTAAGGAATTAAACATTTTGAAATTTCATGATATCTACTTATTCCAATTAGGAACATTTATGTACAAATACAAAAATAACTTACTTCCGCAAAGCTTTAATACACGATATAATACACGGAGGTATAGTCTATTCCATGTTCCTATTTGCAGAACCAAGATTAGACAACTTCCCACCAATTACCAGGGTCCTTTATTTTCCAATACGCTTAGTTCATACATTCGTGATGCCTCATCTATTTCCTTGTTTCAGGCAAAACTAAAAACGTATTTTTGTTGTTGTAATTTGTAGATTTATTTTAGTCTTACTCTTAGTGTTACTGTTAGCTTTTTCTTTTTCATACTTCGTGTCACTCCCACTTTTGCTTTATGTTATAGTTATATTGAGGAGCCCAAAGCCTTTATAAATAAGCCTTAGGGGCTGGGTTTCTATTTGAGCATCCTCGCCACTTATTACGTTTGTATTTTTGTATTTTTGTATTATTTTCAGTTGTATAATAATTGTGGCAAATATAAAAAATAACTCCGCGGAGCCCAAATGTGGACAGTGTCAGTAAATATTTCTTCTGCATACTAAGCAAGAAAATATGCACGAGAAAGTAATCGTCTTTCATCTTGTTCTATGTACATTGGTCAAAGGTCATTGTACGAGACAGGCTGACAGAACTGAACCAAGCACGTTCATTCGTTCCATTGCGATACGGAAACACTTTTATATCTACTTCGTTTATAATTAAAACTATGGCAATCATTGGTTTCTGAGCAGTAACTTTCACAAAAACCTGCACTCTTCCTGTGTTCTGGAGAAATGTTCTTTGTAGAATACAGCCAGTGTGCTAAAATAATTCTTTCTCGCGTCCGTGTGGCGTGCGTGAATCACCAACTCTCATTGCCTAAACCACATCACGAATGTTTTGTTTCGCTTTAATAAATTGCCGAAGCTTGAAGTATTGTGTAGATCATGTATGTAGATCATATATGTTTCACAGATTTTATATGACAACCTTAAAACCATGCCAATTATAGAAATCAATACACAATATAATTATTTTTAAAAACAAGAATGCACTGAACTGAGTTCCATCGATCCTGTATAAAACTTCAAATTGTAAAATTGTAAAATTCTGTCCTCCCAGTTCACAATGGACTGGACTGCCCCTAGGTCTACGAGGATGCAGTTGAACAAGCTTGTCCACCAATTTGAAGTTGCAATGATATGTTGCCTTCAAGCTTTATAGTCTAGCTTTTTCCCGCATTAATCTAACCAAAATGATCTTGGTTGACCACTATATAAAGCTGTAAATATGTTGTGTCCGTAGATTGTATTCGAAAGCATTTGGCAAACTCTTCAAATGGAATTAACGCTTGCAAAATTAATCCCAGCTGATTCAGTTTCCCGTTAATGCAGATGATATCTTTCTTAGAACTCGTACACTGCACTTGACGGTACGTTGTATAATTTTCCTTCACCACGCCAACTTGAACAACAGAGCTTCGCTCCGGCGCTCCATATATCGGTACATATATACCGCTCCGGACGCTGACATAGTGGTACAGTGTTCCACACTGTCCACAAAAATGTCAAATGTCTTACCTAGAAAGTGTTGCGAGTAGCCAATCTCCTCGATCCTAATGTTCATACTACCCTTTGGTAGGACGAGAAATTCTGTGTAACCTGCAAATAGATTGGATTCAAATATATTGTCATTATATTTTACCATATAAAGAGCTAGAAGACTCATTTTAAGGGTTTGTACTGAGGGGGTGGAGGAAATGTCTTACATTCATTTGGGGTTGTGGGGCTGTAGGATGTTACACTTGAAAAATTAAACCATTTACAGAGTTCATAAAATGTTTGTAAATTACAATTTAAGATTTTGTAGACATTTTGTAGTGATATTACACAAAATCTTCGTAAAACATTGCAGACATTTTATGTAGTTCACAAAATCTCTGTAAATGGGTAACAGGGTTGTGCAATGAATTGACTATGAGAATATATACATTTTACAGACATTTTACGTTGTCTGTAAATGGTTTGATTTTCCCACTGTTAGGGGATCAGGATGGAGTTTGGAGTATATTTTGAGTTTGAATAACGACTTTTATATTTTAAAGTTATTTTAGCTTGTGACTAGGGCAGTAGGGGCGAGGTCTTGTGCTTGTAAGGAAACGCTGTTTATTGGGGACGGGTTGAATAAGAACTTCCATCTCTTTTATCCTTTATTTTGGCTTCTTGAAGAAACGTGATTATTTTTTTCTACTGCCATCAGGCATGTATAGGAATCTTCTGTGTTACCAAGCTTTTTGAAGATGTTAACGTTTTAATAATTTCTCCAAAATTAAGTAGATGGCAATGATTTTAAATACGAGGGCCGCCTACAATATGAAATGGTCAACATCTTAGAGATAACGCCAACAACACTGGGACAGGATGTCTCTAGCAGTGACGCGCTTTGTGTTACATACCTTCGCCGGTCTTATCGAAATGTCCTCGATGTGTGCGACAGTTGCGGTTGTTTCCGTTACACACACGGCAGTTGTCCTCTACTGCGGTTGAATTAAGGATCAGGTCACATCCCATGGGCTAGCAACAGTGAAACAACAAATATACGAATTTACACATTTATAATGAGGACAAGTTTCTAGTATTTCCTATCTCCGATTTCATCTTTTACTTCCTTTTCATTTCTATTCATTTCTATGTGCTTTCTCACTTCTTTTTCTCATTCTCTACTCTTGTTATGGTTGTTTCTTCATATTTATTATTGCATTTTTCGTCTTTTCGATCATCCACAACCTTCCATCTTCACAAACAGCCTTCTTGTCCAAGGTCTATCACTGCTACCACCGCACCACCACAACCACCTACACCCTCATCATTTCCACCTCCACACCACCTCCACTCTCATCTTCTCCACCACCACACCACCTCCGCCCTCATCTTCTCCACCTCCAGACCACCTCCATCACCACCTACACCCTCATCTTCTCCACCTCCACGCCACCTCCATCACCACATTCACCCTCATCTTCTCCACCTCCACACCACCTCCATCCTCATCTTCTCCACCTCCACACCACCTCCACCCTCATCTTCTCCACTTCCACCTCCACACCACTTCCACCCTCATCTTCTCCACCTCTACACCACCTCCACCTTCATCTTCTCCATCTCCACACCACCTCCACCCTCATCTTCTCCACCTACACCCTCATCTTCTCCACCTCCACACCACCTCCACCCTCATCTTCTCCACCCCCACGCCACCTTCACCATCATCTTCTCCACCTCCACACCATCTCCACCCTCATCTTCTCCACCTCCACACCACCTCCACCCTTATCTTCTCCACCTCCACACCACCTCCATCAGCACCTTCACTACCACCTGAGCACCTACACCCTAAGATTCTCCACCTCCACACCACCTCACCTCCACTACCACCAGCTACATCATCATCTTCTTCACCTCCACTTGTACGTCCACATGAACCTGAATCTCCATCTCCACCTGCCCCCCCTCCATCTCCACTTCTAACCACCACTATGTCTATCTTCACTTCCGGCATCTGTATCTGCTTGTACATTTACTCTACCACCATCACCACCCGCACCACCAACCTCTGCCTCCACCTTCGCAGGTTTTACACAATAAATTGTTAAAGGGGCTATGTCACGGCTATTTAAGGCATTTTTGCGATGTACGAAATTCTCCACAAATCAAAGGAAATCTAAA